>JAOBAZ010073445.1:0-11995 GCA_026546875.1 Pteroeides caledonicum | reverse complement strand
TGACAGAGAGTAAGGTGGGTACAATGAACACACACATGTTGTGCAACCATATGGATTTTAACCTAGTTATTCCTCTAATGTTTAAGGCTTTTTGATTTATCAACTTTATATTTTCGTCTGCTTCACTACTTCTGTTCTTTTTTATTTCAAACTTTGATTTCAATACTGCTCATTAATTTAACACTGTACAAAGTGTGCAATACTGTACACTAAAATAGGCCTTGTAAGTACAGTAAACATTAACGAGAATAGACAACTCACAGTCTCACACTCACTGGTCAACCATACTAAGAATTAACCAGAGATCGCATTCGTTGGCTACAATCTACAAGGTGGCTGGGGTAGATGACAGCTACTATCCCAAAATTGTTAATTTACTGAGCAGGGGAAAATGCTAAGAATCCAGTAAAAATCTACAAGTACCATTGAGAGAATTGTAACACTGATCAATCGACATAAGTTGTAACACTGATCAATTAGGCTTAACTAGTAGTGAGATGCAGTTTGCTATTAACACTTCTACCACCAATTAAAGGCAGACAATCACATTCTATGAGAAACACACTTCCTGCTGGTAATGGTTTTGACTTTGTAGCAGATTTGGAAACTAAAGGAATGCGAAAAGCGAAAAGAAAGAAAGAAAAGAGCAAAAAGGTTATTCAGATACATGAAATTAGTCTTGAGGTTTTGTGGTTATGCCTGTCATATGTATTTCAAGTGTCATTGGGTGATAACTGATAGTTACTGAAGTGACAATTCAAAAGTTACATAAGTGACAGCTGATCTGGAGGCTTGTGAATAATTTAATAGAACTCATTATCTATGTTGATCTTGGTTTATGCAAACTTTGTGCACCTTCGTCATCACATGACAACTGTATTTTAGAGCGATCACCCAATAACAGTGCTTTAAATCGCCATTGTTCGATCTCATAGGTGAGTGCTTTTCTCAATCATTCTTATTTGTTTTTTACCTCAATGCTCAATAGGCATGTGATCACAAAGGTGCACAAACTTGCATAAACCTAGACAACATAAATAATCAGCTCTATTTAATATTTATTGAGTTTCCAGACCATCTATGCAATTTGCAATTTTACGCTATGCATGAGAGGTGGTGATTTACCATTTTTCTGGAGACAAATTTACCATACTCAAAACGGCTTCAGAAGCACTTTTTCTGCACAACGGCTAAATACATTCACTATTCGAGCTGTTCGGCTTGCTGTGTTAAACTAAACTTAGTACATGTAACATGTCAGTCCTGTATTTACATATATCTATGGTCCTGTTTTTATCAGTTATGAAAGTCAGCACAATGACAAATTGCCAGGTGTTTCTGAAAAATACAGTTTTCCATAAACACTATGCTTTAAATTTATAATTGTGTACCACTAGCATTTAAATGTAATACAGTATTGTAATTCGATTTACCAGTACTAAAATAATGGCTTAAAAAAGTATGAAAGGAAATGTACTAGCCAGAAAGAAAAAAAGAAAAATGTGTTTGCACACATTTTCTATGCATGCACATTTCCTTTCACATTGACTTTCAACCATTATAAATTATAAAATGCCACATATGCTGTAATAGAAACTTTAATTCACTTTACTCCTGAATAACCTGCTGCAAAATCCCACAGCATTGTTTCAAGACGACATTTGTAATTAGTAATAAAATACTATTCTCTATATAGTCACTGCATAAAATACCATACAGGGAACTAATCACAGTTACAGTATATAACAGTATCAGTAAATTTTTGATCAAAATTGAAATATTTTTATGCAAATATTAACATCTAAAGTTATTATGACTGAAAACTTACAATGCTGGGTGATTAGTGTTCTTATTCCAATACGGTTCATATAAAATCGATCTAGACAAGAACACATATTTAGTTATAATAGTAGATGCAGTAACCTTACAAGGAAACATTTTTTTAAAAATATTTATATTACCGTATCATGTATCAAATGTCAATTATTGTAACATGTTTACCTAGAAAGTATTGTATTGAAGGATGTAAAGCATCTTCTCCTTGACTTTCTTTCAGCTCTATGATTCCCTGAGAAAATTAATATATTGTATTTTAAACATAATTATAGTCTTCAAAACAAATGGCCATATCATTCTGTTAATTTATAGCTACTGGTACTAAATGAAAGCCTCCTTAAAAAACTTTAATTTTGCATGTATGACAGTGTTATATATACTACCTGCGCCATAGTTTCGACTACTGTATCGTGACGAGATCTGATTTTCTTTAAGGATTTAGCAAACCTAAAATGAGAAATTATAGTTTACAAATCACTTGGAAGTATATGTAGAAACAATTTTGTTCAAAATATCAACTGATACCTATATAATAATTATTTAGCCCATCCCTCAATCACTGTTCTGGCTGCAAATGGCCAGTCAAGATTTTCTTTTGGCTAACACCAGGCAATCTTACCTGCACAGGGAAAACCCCTGCAAGAAATATGTTCATATGCAACTGCTCTAAAACTTTAACCAGAATGATTCTTCTCACTAGCATTTCAGTAAGCATTTACAGCCAGCACTGCAGCACATGGGTTAAACAAAAAATGCTAAAACTAATGTTTTGCATAATGTATTAGGTAGGATTACCGGTACACTAGTTACTAATCAAACCCAACATTCTAGCAAAAAATACTTGGGAGTTAAGTTAATTGAACCTGATGGATTCTTCTTTGTTTAACATCTGTATTTTCCTCTATGGGGTTGGATGGCTGATGGCCCTTCGCCACCGAACTCTGTCCTCCACTAGATGTTCATCTATTCCCAAATTCTCCATATCGTCTACATGACCTCTTCCAGCTCTACTTGGGTCTTCCCACTGGTTTTCTTCCAGGGACCTCCATCATCATAACTCTCCCTATAGTGCTCTCATCTCCTGCTCTCTTCACATGGCCAAACCATCTCAATCTGTTCCTCTGAAGTCTGCTCTTTATCAGTTTATGTTTTTTAGTTTGCATCTCCTCAGTACCTCCTCACTTGGCACTCGGTCCCGCCATCTCACAGCGGCTATATGTATCTCAACATCATCATCATCTCAACATCTAGTCTGCTCTGCACATTCCTTCAGCTTATGACAAAGCACCTTGAGATATAAACATTATCCAAATTTCGCATT
This sequence comes from Pteroeides caledonicum, assembly GCA_026546875.1. Taxonomy (NCBI): domain Eukaryota; kingdom Metazoa; phylum Cnidaria; class Anthozoa; order Scleralcyonacea; family Pennatulidae; genus Pteroeides; species Pteroeides caledonicum. The sequence goes on along the minus strand of JAOBAZ010073445.1, from coordinate 8,838 downwards.
AGGATTTTTTTTTTTGGAATTATAGGTCTTGATAAATTCATTTCTGAGCACAACAAACCAGAATCTTGTTAGATCTTCATTGTCATATTTTACATGTTATACTTGTAGATCTTTAATTAATGTCATATCTTATGTATAAGTATAGCAGTTCAAAATTTAACCCATTGATGGGTCATAACTGTAAACCATATTTACTGTTAACCATTAATTTACATAATTCTACTCTAACTTTACTTGAGAAAAACAGCAAAAACTCATACTGCATGGTAAAAGTATATAACATTACTGGCATACTTTTCTGCCATTTCATTTTCATTTTTTCCTCGAATCTTTGCAAATTCAATCAATTCTCCAAAACTTTGATGATACCTATAATAAATAACACAAAAACAATTGTTTTTTAAAACATTTTAAAATTCTTAAGTTCTAGGTCCTGTCCTGTTTGTATTTTTGTTGTGTGCTGACCATTTATTAACTCTTTTGCTACTACAAGCTGCTGGTAATGGCACATAAAATTTGTCTTAAAATTTGTGTTCAGGATCAAGAAAACATAACGCTTTTATATCCTTTTGTTGATTTACAAAAGAATTACAATGCATTTGCTGATACACGAGCAGAATTTGTGCTCTTTTGGAAAAAGAATGCAGTACAGGCATGAAAATAATATTTGGTAGTGAAAGACTAGACTTAATATAATTTTGCAGCATTGAATTATAATTTTGGCATGTTCAGTACAAGAACTTGTACTTTGGCTGATAGAAACTCCCAGTAAGAAAACTTAACCTGTGTGCGACAGTGCCGGCTGCAAATGACCACTCAACAGATTTTATTCTGTCTAATGCCAGAAACATTTACTTGCCTAGTAGCTATGTAGGAACCTCCCTGCAGGCACTGTTTAACTATTTATATGTTAAACTATCACAAAAAAAGCAAGCTGGGTTTATATGAAAAGTCGTAACTAGTACAGTATTATACAGATATAAAGTTTCACTATCAAACACTTTGTATGATAAGTGGAAGATCTTGCAAACGTTATGGCAGCATCCAAAAGTTACAACTTGAATGCTGCCATCTTGGATGCAATCTACCCTACTTTATTCTATATATGGCACCAGTAATAGGAAATTAGACATGAATAGTATAAAGACCAATTTTGATGGTGTAATTCAATACCAACAATACTAATATACTAGTAAGTGAACTAATATACTTACCAGCTTTGAACAAGTTCCACTGATGGCATCTTAAGCAAATTAGCTGGCAAATGGTTAATTTCTCTTATAATATGTGCTAAGCGAACTGGCATTTGATGCCGACAATAGTGAAATGACTGAAGAGGGGATCCATGTTTCCCTAAACACAACAACAACTTAGTGTCTTTATATTTTTAAAAGAATTTAAGTTTATTAACTATTTCCTAATGAGAATCAATATAAAATATCATGTAGGAATGCCAGACAATTTTGCTTGTTTAAGATAGGGCTACCATTGTGAAAGGGTTAAAAGCTATCTTGTTAAGTCTTTCTCAACAGCAGTTTACTCTTATTTTACATAGGCTGACGCCAGACAGTTTTATTTGTCTAATGTAGGGCTATCATCATAAAGGGGTTAAAAACTATCTTGTTAACTCTTTCCCAATGGCAATTGACTCTTTCTGTATTATTTTACATATGCTAATGCCAGATTATTGTACTTGTCTAAAAGTCAGTTTACACTGGCGATTTCTCCTGCAATTTTTGTCGGTAATTTATGGTTTCGGGTAAAGTTATATAAATAAATAAAAAAATCAGTCAGCAGAATAAATCGTGGACTCATCATTCTTTGATTATGGTTACCCCTAACATCATTCAGGACCAGATATTGGCAACAAAAATTGCTGTCAAAATCACCAAAATGTAAATGGACCTTAATTTTAACCAAAGTTTGTCATTAGTTTTTCAATACTTTTTAACTTAATTCTTCTTGGTATTGATCTTGAAGAAAATAGTTGCAGATATTGATCTTAATACTATGTCTTAGCAGATATCTGCCACTATTCACCTCCACTTCTGTGAATAATTGTTAATTAATCTGTTAAAAAAATGTTAAGTAGTTTTCAAAACAAACACACCCTCACACACACCTTTGTAATAGAGAGCGTTTATGAGTTCTAGTATGTTCACAAGAAACAGGAATCTAGCATTTTATACCTTTTGCCAGTACCAGTATACGGCAAATACTACATAATTTTTGTGTTTCGAACTGTTCTCTCATTAATAAAACGTAAACAACATACTGTGTGTTTCTTAAATTCGCTTTCTAAAGAATCATATTACCGATGACAGGCATACGTGACACGAGACACGGTTAAAAGAGCGACGACTGCTAGCCTTTCTAGGAGACTATTTTTTGGTCAAAACCATTTTTTAAATTGAAAATACCCAGCATCCAGTTTCGCTATATAAGTAATTCTACAAATCAATAAATGCTTTCGTATATTTTATTATGATTCATGTTGAGCGATAATAAGTAAGCCGTAAATATTTAATTGGACTTTGACCGTTTTGTAACTTTTAATAACTACCTAAAAACAGGGAAATACAAACAAGTTTGACCTTAATTGTCTGTGACCAATACGGCGATAACATGTTTTCAAATTGAATTTTTATTTGAACACGTTTCAGATTAAACGTCGAAAATAAAGAAAATTATAAAACTTAATCACTTGGTAAGTTGGTTAGTTAATATATTTTTGTATTTTTTTAATAGTTGTAGATGTTGTACAGACACACAAATTTTAAAATTGTATATCTATAAATATAATAGAAGAATAACCGGCCTTTTCTACTTTGGATTCAACTTCATTTATATTTAACACTTTACCGTACCCAAGCCAGATAAATACGCCATCGCTTTACTTTGTTCTTAGTTAATCAAAGTTCAAACGCGTCATTTTAGTAAACTGTACAATTTCCATATTTTGTATCCGTGTATAAGAAATTAAAAATTTAGATATAGTAGAACGACAAATGTTGTACTTACCGAATGATGTAAACTGCTCAATTGTTAACGGGAATTGTTGGTACCCACTGTATCGCTTAATGGCAGACAACAACTCATCAAAGAGTACTTGAGTTGTTCTCATGACTTCGTCGTTTACAGTTACACGTTTGTAAAACTTAAAGTCCAATAAATATGTCAGTTGATTTTAATTTTTTCCCTGCTACACGTTGTTTCCATTTCTTGAATTACTTGATATCTTTCATAGCCCAAATACTCTGTCAATGTCAACGTATATTAACAGTACAGAGCCATGTGCTGGCAGTTCTGGGGTGTTTTGTTTTCTTTTGGCTACCACACAACCACATACAACGATTGCTCTGCTTACGAATCACGATGACCAGCAGATATTTACCACGTGTCGGGTGTCGCCTCCCGCGTGTGTTTCGTGTTGGCGTGACAGAGTACAGAGTTGTGCTAAATCCATAGCCAGCCATAGCTACGCTTTTACATGTAAAGGATGCAATCATAGAAGTAATAGATGCAATCTATACAATATCTCTCGTGCCTATGGAATGCAATCCCCCAAAAGCGCGAAAGAATTTCTGGCACAGATGACAGATATTACATGTAAGACTGCGTACGGTTAAACCTGTGGTTAAACGTAATTATGATACCTTGGAAATTATAAACATTCATTTATTATATCGCCTGGGGACGTTCCATTTATTATACGACCCCCCCCCATCCAGGGTGCATTCCGTGCACAAAAGTTCGGAGATCTCCGCCGTGGAATTGAACTAGCCTTGGCGTAACAACTATGGCGTAACGGCGTACTATCACTAAGCTAAGATGTGGCGTAACCACTGCCCTATATACTTTCCAGTATGCGCACAACGCGCTTTTTAGTCACGTTTAATTATTCCCGTTTTACGACAAGCGTCAATTTTTCGATTGCTCTTGAACAATGACATCATTTGATGCAGTAAACTAAACATGCGTGAAACCTGGAATGGTGTTCAAAACAGATTGAGATTTTGAGTTCGCTAAATGCTCGCTCGCTGCGCGTTAGCAATTAGTAGGGGCATAAAACCCGCTGGCGTGAAACTTCATATTTCTTGGCGTGAAAAAAATAATATATTTTGAAACGACGTGTGGATTACACGGAATGCACAATTCTCAAATTTTACCTGTTGGATTCGGATAAAATTTCGGACAGCTAGTAGGATTTTTTGTTTCTTAAAGAAGACCCCTAGGATTCGTCACTAACTGAAGGCACTCGGTCGAGCAATCCTTTGGCAGCCCGGCAAATCCATTTGTTTACTCACTATTTAGACACCTCTAGGAAAACGTGTTTAATCTATTGATGACAACAATTTTGGATCAACTTGCAGTATAGATATGGAGGCAGTTTAATATGGGGACTTATCCGCGGATTTTCGTCTGCTCACTTGACTCATGACGCAAACAAAATCCAATCCAATTATTTAGTGGGTTCAGTCAAAACTTGGGGGTAGGAATTCCTGCAGAATCATGACGGTAGGAAATCTTTTTTTTTGAATTGCTTTGCCATAAAGGGACCCGTAGGATTCCGCATTCGGGCAAAAAAGTTACCTGTATATTCCGTTCGTCCATAGGCATAGGGGGGTCGGATAATAAATGGAACGTCCCTTGGGTGTACAAGGGATGGGGGGGGGATAAAGGAACAAGTGGATCTTTGATTATTTTGTCGCGGTAACTAAATATAAAGTGTACTTTTCACCTTTATTGTGCCTGACCCTGGCCTGACCTATTAATAACGATAGCCTTTCCACAAAGTTTTTGGTTAGGATAAAATTTTTTGATAATTGAACATGTTGGTTGGGATGCTTGCAAACAGTCGTTATTATTTATTTATTCGATATTCGCATGTATTTATTTAACATATATTTATTCACTTATATTATTTGCAAGCAAATAAAGCTGAAGATGGCTAGGAAACCATTAACAGCGTTAGCCAATTACTGTACTCGCTGACATAGACAGACAGACAGACAGACACACACACACACACACCAGAAATAGGTATGTGTCGTTAAGATTCCCCTAGCAGTATTGCACTTCAAACAAACACTCATCCATATGCCCCTGCATAAATTGAGGATGTCGTAGGTGTTTTGGGGCTGTCAGTGTCATGTATAGTAGTTAAAAAAACCTCAACTGAAGACGAAACAGGGAAATTGGATGTGTAAGTCACTTTCACAGTTTCCATGTAAGAATTTTCCAGTATTTGTTGTGTACTGTAGTCAACCTGAGAAAAAAAGCACTGCGTTCACCACAGTGGTTTACCAAAGGATTTTATTGCGACAATTACGCTATAAGCTAGTGATGGAAGAGGGCAGAGATGGTTATGTTATTTGTACCGCAGGAAACGCAGGTAATATTTTGTTTTTTATTTGTTTATGCGTGGGGCAGATGGGCCATAAATGTTTTTTTTATATTTTTGGTTTGCGTGAATGTGCAATTAACACGTTTTTTTTATATGTAGGTATATTTTTTCGGGTAAAGGTTCATTGTTAGCGTTGTACACTGGGGTATATGTCAACTTTCATGTTTGTCATAACGATTATAAGACAAAAACGTCTTCGAATAACGTGGTCGTCTTGTTGAACTTAAAATATTGGTAAGTTACATCAAGCAACAAAGTTGAGATAGTAGTATTTTCACTTTATTTCAAAGTCATCATCAGACTAAATATTACTGTCTCAACTTTGTAAGTTGACCACGTTATTCGCAATCGTTTCTGTCTTATATTTCTTGAAATTGTTGGCTGGTCATGGATAATAAAAATTAACTTTCTGACATGTTTTTCAACACAAAGGGAAATATCGTTACGTAATGGAACTACGGTAATATATGCGTTACACCCATGCATTGTGCATTTTCTATTGCATTTTCTGTTTTGGCATGGGGCCCTGTGCCATAACCAAAATTACTTTTACGTATATAGGAAATACATAGGCACAGAAACTTACAGTAAACATGCCACCAAAAGCTAAGAAATCTTCGCCGAAGAAATTAGTGTCATCTTCGCGATTTAAATGCCTACAAGTAAAGAAACGTATTTCCATTCGGGAATTTTTTAAAGCGAATGACTTAGCTTTCGATACTGGAAAAGGCTTTTATCAGCTGACAAAACCAGAAACTATCCAAGTCAACAAAGAAGTTGTTGTAAGACGGAAGTCCGATAGGAAAATTGTCACTGGTGATGCGGTAAGTCTTTACTGATTTGTTTCATCAAGATATTTTACTTTGATTGACCAAAATACACTGTAAAACATAAATGTGCTGTCGGTAATGAATGATTTTCATTATTATGTACAGAACAATTCGAAGCATTTTAATATTTACTAATTTAGCTGCCACTTCGTATATAACAATTATTATGAACGATATTCACCATGCCTGAACACTTATAAATGCAGTCGTTTATATTCAAATACGTTATTAAACATTACATTGCAATTTACTATATACTATAGACACCTAAGATTATCCTGCGAGATAAATAAATGTGTTTAACAACACAAAATCGAGAGAAATATAATTGTATATTAGGGGGTAGGAATGTTTACATTTAGCTAGAAAAGTGTTAGCAGTTTGTGGAACAAATGTAACAAAGCATCATAGCGAAGTAGTTCATGGAGTAGGCCCTCTTAACTCTGTCTAATGTCGGACAATTTTACTTGTCAAGTAAAGAGCCCTAGGAATGAAAGAAGTAAACCATGACCAACCCTTTTTGGGAGGTCTTTTTGCTAAAAGCTCTGCAATTTTGCCACTTTTGGTATTCCAAGTTGAAATCAATAAATAGCTTTATCAATAAGGTTAACTCAATCATGCAATCACATTGATATATAATCACACTGCCTCCTATTTTGTTTCATCTATATTATCATTAACCCATTACCCACCTGGGATTTCCCCTGGGTGAGAAAAATGTCAGGGATATAGGCAAAGTAAAATCTGTTAGGTGGCTGTTTGCAGTTGTGACTGGCCATCATCACATAAATATAGGAAATTGGAATGTTTCAACTAACTTTAGTAAGGGGTTTATGGGGGTTTATGGGTTTAGAGTTGAACATAAAAACAACAACATTTACCTATTGCCAACAGGAGCTTTGCCCTAGGAAAGTAAAAGTGACTGGCATTAGCCAGAAGGCGATCTGTTAAGTGGTTGTTAGCCTGGGTTGACTACCTAATGGGCATTTGTTGTGGTTGACATCAATAAAATTGACCTGCTTGATCTTGTGATTTAAATGGCAATCATAACCCCCACCCCTATCCTTAGTCTAACTTAAGGGTTGGGGTAAGGGTGAACAGCCTCTCCTATGCATGTATTATGATAATCATAAAATGGTACCAAATAACATTGCCTCTCAGTCAAGATGCAAACTTTGGATAATGTAAGATGAACCTAAACTATACTTTGTAATGGTTTCAGCACTATAATGTGAAATCTTGAAATTATACAAAACAGTTTTCACCAAATATTATGATCATTCACTTCTTGGTACCATCAGCGCAATACCATAGCAACATTGAAATTTTTAATCAAAATGTTGCTTTACTTTTGTAACACATTCTTATTACAGTAATGTGTTTATGCTCAAATAATTAGGTCCGAGATATTCTTGGAATCACCACAGCAGCTTCAAAATTCAAACTAGATAAAGAAAAGTTGGAAGACTTTGATGTTTTTGTGCAGTCAACTTCGTATAATCGCATACTGGTTGCTGACTCTGATTTTTTATATGACACTGGTGAAGTTGAAGATGTTGGTGAATCTAGCACATCAGGTACAGTAATTTTTGTGAAAAAAACTTCATGATGAATTGCTTATATTATTCAACAACATCAAGTAAAGCAACTTTGGCATATTTTTTTACAATTTTTATTTAAAGTCTATTTAGAAGAGAGCATTATAGTCCATGCATGGGTGTCACAAGACTAGTATAAATTTATTAAGTGCAGCTGTAGGTGTCTCAGGATCATACCAGTACTTACAATAAAGGAACTGCTGGCTAGCCAATGAGGGTACAAGATTTTATAAGTTACAGACCTCAGAAAACTGTTAGATTTTTTGTGTAATAGCTTTACAGATATTTAATTTTTTGTAAATAAGAATTTTTTAACCAGTTGTCAGCAATCCTGGCTGTAACACAATTCTACTTGCCAGGGAAAAACCTCCACAAAATTTTACTTCCCAGGGCAAAACCTCCTGCCATCAATGGGTTAAAAACAGAATTGTATAAACATTTTATATTTTCTAACTTCCATAAACTAAACTATGATTAACAGTCTGCACACACTGCCAGCTGTGATTGCTTTGATTGTAGAAATGGCTTTCCATATAAATACCGGTATGCCAATTGCCTGAGCATGCATTGCTGTATCAGGCTTAAAATGGAATGGCAACCTAATTTTTACCTATAAATGCATAATGCTATTTAATAACTTTTTAATTTTTTTTTTAATAAATTACAATTTTGTAATTATATCTCTCTTTATTCTGGGGTATTTTGAAAAGTTTGTTAACCATGACCTAAGACCGCAACCTTGGTAGTAAACCAGTTTATGCCAGTCTTTACATTGCATTTACAGCCTTCACGTATTACAGAAACTTGATAGTTCATTCACCTTTATACTGTTTAAGAATATGTTAACCATATTTTGCATCAAACCTGCTTACTCCAAAAAAAAATTAGACACTTTGATCAAAATCTAACTTTATTTAATCTAAATTTGTTTCAATAGTTTCTATTGTTTTTCAGTGGAGACAATTAAAATTTCAGTTGCTGTTTCCTTTAAATGCCAAAGTTA
>JAOBAZ010073334.1:0-11995 GCA_026546875.1 Pteroeides caledonicum | reverse complement strand
ATCATACTTGTGCCTTTATCAGGATGACAGCAGAGGGACATAAGAACGATATGTCCCTGCCAAAAATATTGCTGTCAAACTGAGTTTACTGACAACTAGACACACTACAATAAATAATAAAATGTGGTACAATCACTAACTTTGTTTCATAGCCTCGTACCGAAAACCAAGCGGAATAGTCCCTAAAAACAAAAATGCAATGATTATTTAACCGCGTTGTCGGCCACCGCGTCAACATAGATCTGTCAGAGCATAATATGCAAATACAAACAATCATTTCAATTCGAAACGTATCTGCACATTAACAGTAGTGCAGTAAAAGGTTGAATGGCAAGTCTAACAACTCAGTAAAAAAATCGAACTCGGACTGGCTCCATTTTGAGGAAGACTTAATGGCATTGTTACTATTGCATAATGCATGTTAAAAAAAATGGCTTAGGTAAATAAAAAATGGCCTAGGATAGCTCAAATTTTATGCTGTTTCTTAGGACATTTTTGTCCTTGGTGTGAAAAATTAAAATTTAAGCCCTGCAGTGTACACACAATCTGCATGTTGCATAATTGTCACATAGATCTGAAAGCTCGTACATATAACAGTAAACATTACCTGGATCAATAAACTTATGGAATTCCCTTTGAATGCCATGCCTCAAAGAGAACTCAACTACAGCCATTTCACATGGCATATACTTATCATCAGGCATGTTACACAGGGACATGAAACCAACCATTAAAAAACATTCCTCACACACATCTAAAAAACAAAAAACAAAAATCAGTTAACAATTAAGTCACCTTCAGCAAGTTGTTAAATGCATTCGATCACAGTTTGGAAGCTTAATCAAAATTCAATGGAACTCATTATTTATGTTATTGTCCAGGTTTATGCAAGTTTAGGGTCCTTCCGCATCACATGCACATTGTTTTCTTGGCCAAACAACCAATACGACCCAATCATTCACCCGTACGATTGAACAATAGAAATTTTAAGCACTGTTAATGGTCATTCACCCCAAAATAGAATAATCATGTGATGCGGAAGGGACCTTAAACTTGCATAAACGTTACCCAACACAAATAATGAGTTCTATTGAATTTTAATTGAGTTTCCAAACCATGTACTCCAGTAGCTATGATTCGATGTATATGTGGTGTCAGACAAAATTCAAATACCTTTACCTGGTATTCAATAAGGCTAATAAATGAATGTAGGAGCGGATTGCTATAGTACATGAGTAATACATGTACATGTATTGAAAACTTTGACTTGAAGTTCAAAAGTTTGAAACTTATTTTGACTTTATTATACAAAATAAGCTACAGTAATATACCAGTAATATCTGTCTGGCAGCAGGAGGAGGCAAGATGCCATTCTGGCACCTTCTGCTGACTTTGCAATTGTTGTGTAAAGAATCCATCAGTCATTTCCAGCAATGAGCATCCACCCGGTCACCTGACCGACACCCCAGGGAATTGGCACAACTTTTTATTTCTTTCTATGTACAATTATGCCCTTGGGCTGGGCAGAAAATTTGTAAATATACATGTACCCCACCCTGGGCAAAAAAACTGCTGACAAACGTGCGGCTCCAGAAAAAATCAACAATATTTGGTTAGTGGTTGATATTGAACATAGCACTAACTATTCACATGCCAAAATCAAATTGCCATATATTTGACAATTTTTGAAACAATTTTCAAGTAAATGGTGGGCCATTTTAAGATTACTTATGTGGTTTCTTACACCACAGAATAAAAATTATATGGCACCACTATGGTCAGATCCTTTGAGGGTTTTGTCCACATGAAAATCACATTATGAATGTGGCAGAGCCAGTAGACTAGGTCTTCTAGCCAGTAAGCACACTGAACTGGCTAGTCCTAGCCAATAAACTGTATATTTTTTGTATAAAATGTGAAGACATGTTCTACCACTAAGACTAGAAGGCAGCTCAATATTAATTAAGCTGAATCTCCACAATGTTACTGGTAAGTATGGTAGTAGGAATCAATCCAGCCTACTTTCATCACAAATATATTTTCAGTTGCAGGAAATTTTTTTGCCTTGACATTTTCCACTTAGTCGAGATTCAGCATTGCTGTTAGCTTTGGGATCTTTCCTTTACTCTCAAGGTTCCTCAAAAATTACCTTTTCCAGTCCAACTTTCAACAACCTGTTTTCTTTCTTTTCTGCGCCTTTGTTCATTTAGAGTAACAGTATCAACACGTTTCTATTGAGAAAAAGAAGCATTTATTACTAATGTATGTAATATGACTCTTGTTGGAATAAACTCTAATTCTTTCTTTGACTAAACTTGTTAGGGTTTTCACACAGAAAAAAAAGTTAATTCGTCAACGTAATAGTAATTACTCATTATAATTTCACCAAAACTCTTTACAATACAGATATTTTGCAAAATTTGGAAAATAATTAACAAAAGTAGCATGTATAATAATAAAGTTATCACTAATCCATACCTACCAGCACTGATCGCAGCTAGCCACTTACATGTAACAGATTTCACTGTCAAATGCCAGGCAATTTACTTCTCAAGGGAAAACTACACCCATTAACCCATTCAGGACATGTACATGGATTTTTCTGTACATGGGTACCGGTACTTATATATTTTACTCACTCAAACAGTTTTACTCCTCAATGGGGAAGCTGTAGGAATTTGGGAGTAAGAAGGTTAATATATACCGGTACCATCTTTCTTAAACCAGTCTAATGATTTTACTTGTCAATGGGGAAGCTTGGGAATTCAGGAGAAAGGGGTTAAAATAGGTTATTGTGCACATACATTTAAGTATATTGCTGATAGAGGTTTTCCCTTGACAAAAATATTTATCATAATTTATCAGCTTTAGGGTAAGTGTTCCCTGTGTGTACAATAGCTACAGTACTACATGTACTGTGTATGCCAACTTACACTGTATCTTTTACACTGTAGCAATAAAGAGGGCCCTTTTCTGATGTTATCAGAAGATTTAATAACGGCTGTGTTAGAACAGCACTTTGCTTACATAGGGATTCTTAAGGCAACCCAAAAACCTGCAAGCCAATAAGTTCTAATTTAGCTATGGTACCTTGTGTTCTATGTGGACGGCAGACCTGGTGGGGTACCGGTAGCAACCCCCCACTTTTTTGAGGATTATTATTAATTAAACTATTAATTAAAGTAGTAATTAGTGTAGTTCCCTTTACAAGAACAAAATAAGACTGGGAAACAACTAAACTTAGCATGCTCTCCACAACTGAATTTTGAACAAGGAGATTATACTCTCGGAAATGCTTTTTTGGGGTACAGTACATGTACTACTCTATATCCAAGTGTCATACAGCCCGCCACTTGAAATAATGCTCTGCCATCCCTGTTCTATTCATGTGACACACTGACAACTGTAACAAAATCTAAACTATATAATTCTCTTAATTTCTTTGGCTCTGTTAATTACAAAATAAAGCAGCCTCTTTACAGCACTGAAATCACATCTACAATAGAAAAAGGCTTAAATGTTCACCCACAACAGAGTAAAGTTGTTCAAAACTGGGTCAACACTAACCAGGGTTAAACAAACTGTGCCACAGGATGGCCACAAATGATCATTAAGCAGATTGTACATCACTCTAACACCAGATGATTTTATTTGTCAAGGGAAAACGTCACACTGTCAATGGTTAACACACTGTTTTAGTTCAATTCACAACTACTGTACAGTTCTATAATTAAAAAGAAGCGTTTTAAAGCTGGATCTGAAAACTCTACTTCCTAACTTTTTACTAACCCAGGGTTACATGTAAGTTAAATGAATTTTAAACAACTGGCTTTAAAATTACAGGTACCAAAGGTAACGTAGGCATACACTTTTGACCACCAGCCATGTAATTAATTCATGGCAATAATACATCCAATGTTATTTATAGCTAGTTTACTTACTGAAATAAGCTGGCGTGTACAGTCCATTTTGCCATCTTCACCAGGACGAGCATATCTCTTGTTTTCCTTATGTTGTTTGGCTAATTCAACAAATGGCTGTTTTTCCTCTTCGGTTAATCCCTAAAGAAAACATGTATTTGTTCAGAAAAAAAAACACCATGTATTTGTTTACACCTGATACAGGGGGATACTACATGGTAGTGAGACAATATGGATGTTGTTTAAGTGACAAAAGCAATATCTCTGATATATTAGATATTGTTTTTGTCACTCAAACCCAAAGTCTGTATCTTCAAGCTATGGTAACATATAATGTTTTGTTTATCATAATGAACAGAAAAACATTTAGCTTAGCATGTATGGGTACCACTTCAGGTCAATTTTGGGCTTTTAGTGGCTGAGTTCTACCTAATCGATATGCACACCATGGCATGACATACAATAAATATGCTACTCAATCCCAGTGATGTCATATGGATTCTACAAGTGTTTTAATCTCTGATAACACATAACCTCTGTAATAATAATGATTACAAAAATAGGAAGACTAACTGTCAGTAGTGTTGCACAACGAAAAACAAATCTATTGCATTCAGGTACCATTTTTTGCCAAAAATAAAAAATGTGAAAAAATATACACAGTAAAATTTGCAGTATCCCAATCCATTACTGGTATCGCCATTCTACCAATTTCAAATTTTGGATACCAGTACCTAACATCAAAACCTTAGTAGTGTGGTTAGTGTGATTGAATACCAAGTAATTACTACTACAGTGTGTATAGTACAATAGCTGATAATATCCCATAATATCGATTCCAACTTGAACAGTGGCAAGATCAGATTAGAACTCAGAGTGCAGTTTCAAAGCTGTTATGTAAGTAGGGTTTAAATTACACAGGTATAATTGGCTATTTTGTACATTTGTAATTGGCTGTGACTGACAAAATTCGTATTCCTTATTTTATCATTAGATAAAAGAAAAATTCAGAAAATTGATACATTTTTATACACAAAAAATGTGGATTGGTAACAACAGCAAATACCAAAAAAACAATTTAATCTTGAACCATAAATTACATACACATTAAGCAAAGACAAAGCTCAAGAAAAAAACACTGGCCACCAGATCTCCAGTGTGCAGCTCTAATACTGTACACTTGCTGCCCTGTACCACTGAATATATAATCAATAAGAAGTCCAACTATATAAGAGTTCAACTCATCGAAAAATATGCCCCTTTTTTGTACTGCACCATCCTGGCCAGTTTTCCCGGTATCCTACCCATGATTTATTTGCTGGTCCCAAGAACAAACAAATAAAGAAATTTTATTGTATTGTATTAAAATCACCTTGAAATGCAACGACCATGGCACGTTTGTCTTTCATTTTGTTTTTCAATATTTTGAACTGTAGAAAATGACACTGCAAGTGCAATGTCTAGTATAAATAAATACTGCATAAAGAGCAAAGTGCTGGGAGAACTGGCTAGGATGGCAAGTAAAATAGTGGAGACATAAACTTCAGAGACAGACAGGGGCTTGGACTTCTGGTTGATTATCTATTTATGTTTTAGAAGTCTATTTACAGTCTGTAACTTCCAAACCCATTGTTTTTTTGATAATTACTCATCATTCTGGTAATTACATAAGCCAGTTCATAGGTATATACCAGTGCAATTTATATATAATTTTCTTTAATTTTGAGTTGGGGCAAAATGACTTTGAGTTGGGGCAAAGCAACCGGGGGGCGAAACAACCACAATTCCTTATACTTATACTTATACTATAAATTACAGTTGGCCATAGCAAAGGTACAAACAAGTTCAAAAAATCCACGTGCTTGTACAGTAGACCACTTGCTGTAAAAAAATGTGCAAGACAAATAGATCTCAACTTTACAATGACAATTTACAGCACAATGATAATGTCAGTATCAATAACATGAACAAAACCATCACAGACACTTCACCACTCCCATATTAATGTATAAACCTTGGAGTTTTATTCATGTTGCAAATGAGCCCACCACCCCTTTAATTCTTACAGTAAGTGCAGCTGTCTCCCTAATTTTCAACAGAGGTTAAAAAGGATATCTAAGCTTGTATATTCAGTAACCCCACCATTTTTGCATGCTTTATTTTAAAATACATCAAAACACAAATAAATAAATTGAGAACTTCATATACAAGTAACCTTTTATATTTTTATTTTTTACTTTGAAAGGTCACTACTAGTAATACTAATAGTTCCTTTTACGATTACTTTTACTGTTTTAGCTTGCGTCTCGTTAATACAAGCAAACAGGATTCAAATAAACCATTTTTCCCAATGCTGAATGGCAATACTGAATACAATACTGCCCGGCTTATCCAATATGGCGAAAATGACGTAATGTATTAAACTAAAAGTGAACAATATTATTAATAAAGCTTTGTCTTCACGCTTGAAAAATGAACGACAAGATGTAAGCGCTATATGGCAAAGTGGGAACGGTTATACAAGATAGCGCTTGACTGCTAAAGAATCAAAGGGCATATTTTTCCTCGTATTTCAATCTGACTTCATATACTCATACTGTTGTACGAAGTTCAAGTTGCCATGATGATGTCGACGATATCATGACGAAAATCCACATTCACATTGGATCACTCGCATCATTTTGCTGAAAAGATTCCTAATATTTAATATTTACCTGTTATCAAAATGTATATATATGTTATTTCTTTACTCATTTAGACTTAGGTTTAAAGCTGTATATAATGTCAGTGTAGTGTTACTTACTGCCCATCTTGGTCCAGCGATTTCTGCCAAAGTGCGGTTCCCATTTACCAAAACAACACCTTGTCGCTGTAGTTGAGGCCTTAAAGACTGCATGAAGAAGAAGAAGGAATTCGGCGTTTGATTCTTTTTCGAAGGCATTGTAAAAATGTCAGTGTACCAAAAAAATGTGGGAGTCTTGGTCACCCTTGGTAAGAATAGATAATGGCTAAATGGCAGATGGCTGGCTATTACGCAAGCCTTTCGATGCGGGTGGGGGAAATTTCCGGGCGTGAAATTTTAACGTGAACATACCCGCAAAGTTTCCCGCCCGCAACTAACGCCAGCCTTAGATCACAGAGTACTAAATCATGTGATTTAGTGCTCTGTGCTTAGATAGTGTCACAAAGCTGAGCCCACGTCTAAAATACGCCGTGACCAGAAACCTGTGGCACACCTGAGGCGCGCGGTACATGGAAGCCAACGGAAGCGTCAAAACATAAAAACAGAAATTGGGATTTTGCGCAATAATAAGAACCATCGCAAAAAGACGAGTGGAATCATAAATCATAGTATACTTGTTATTATATAATAATATATAGCCTTCCACACGTGCGTGCCATGGAATACTGTATACACCAAGTCGTTTAGTGTTTGTCTTTGTGTGTGTAGAGTAGATGGTGGATTTTCTGGGTTGAGCGATGGTAAACTTTGATGTTGCAGTTAGAATTTGGTGGGAAGCAGGACAGACGTATGGCATGCACATAGAAGCAGGTGTTTCTTCGTTAGTGTTGACATTGGCATCTCTGTGGCTTGACGGTGGGTCCAGTTTTACCTTGTTAGCTGGGAAGTTGTTTTGTTTCAGAACCGTGTTCTGATGTTGTAACTCTTCACTTATACTTTCATCATCACAAATGGTATAGGCACAATTCACCAGTGTTTTGCAGACAGATGATTTAATTTGCTGATGGTGGAACGATCTGTAGTTGAGGTAGCGATCGGTATGAGTTGGCTTAATTCCGGTAAACTGAATGTTTCAAGGAACCTCCGATTTACGTGTTGGATGCAAATTGGATAAATCAGCATTGGCGAAACATGCCTGGGAGAATGATCATCGCATCAACTGGAACGAATCTTAATTGCTGCTGTTCCTAATTATTTCTCATGGAATACGCGAATTTATAGAAATATATAAAAACAATTTTAAATTGGTCATACCTTTAACCAATTTTAAATTGGTCAAATTTATAACCAAGTTTAAAGTGGTCATATCTTTAACCAATTTTAAATCGGCCATATCTATAAACAATTTTATACCTTTAACCAATTTTAAATTGGTCAAATTTATAACCAAGTTTAAAGTGGTCATATCTTTAACCAATTTTAAATCGGCCATATCTATAAACAATTTTATACCTTTAACCAATTTTAAATTGGTCAAATTTATAACCAATTTTAAAGTGGTCATATCTTTAACCAATTTTAAATTGGTCAAATTTATAACCAATTTTAAGTTGGTGATATCTATAACCAATTTTAAATTCAAATATATCACCAATTTAAAATTGGTGATACCATTATAAATGTTTCAGTGTTTACCAAAAAATGGCATCAGCACTAGGCATATGGATCAAAAATGTTATCGATACACTTACATGGATTTCTAAAAGTAAAAAAATTGTGTCATAGCTTTCCACACGGCCGCACTGGCAAGAAATGTCCCTCGTACACAAAATTATTCAACATGTTAAATTCGAATATTCTACGCCATATGGCACGCGTGATCGCCTGCGGTGCAGACGCTTCGTATTTCATAATGAAATACGAAGCGTTTGCACCGTAGGCTACACGCGTGACAAAAATCGCCGAAAACAAGGAAGTGTCTATTTCAGATCCATTGAAGCATCTCGTTAGGGTTGGGTTTGGGTTAGGGTTGGGGTTAAGGTTGGGGTTAGGGTAAGGATTAGGGTGGGCTAGGGTTAGGGTTAGGGTAAGGATTAGAGTAAGGATGAGGATTAGGGTTGGGGTTAGGGTGCAGGAACGAGGTGCTTCAGTGGATCTGAAATAGACTCTACCCGAAAACAAGGAATGAGGAAACCGCTTACGCTGTCATAGCGCTCGAGTGTTCACCAGAGGTGTTCACCTCACCAGGCATAAGAATGCGAGAAAACCTGGAAACTAGGCGGTAATCATAATGGCGGAACGCGTGGCCGTGGAGCAAGAGGTGTGTATGAAACACTGACCTCTGGATCGGCTGAACTGAGCTCTTGCGTGACCCCACTGGCGGCCATATTTGTACGGCCACGAAGGAGAGATATTTTTATTTGTTTTGTGCTCCCAGAAGTTGTTGACCTTATGAAAGATTAGTTTCAACAAAGAACGTGACATTTTAAACATTTAATAAGATATTTAAGACCGGAAACAATTTACACGAGCAGAAGTATCTACTAATTAGTTTTCGGTGGCCGCCATATTTAAACACCCATGAGAAATTTTGTTTTAATTTCCTTTTTCGTCGTTTCCAATACAGTGACTTTCAGACTAAAAGCTAACAGTTATGATAACTGTAACCTTCCGGACAGTTTCTCATATTTTGGAGAATACTCTCTGCAAAGTAATAGTAATTTTGTGTTAAAGGCAACATGGCGGCCAGTGGAAGCCAATCCAGTTAATATAGAGATCAGTGGTATGAAACCAACTTATAATAATTACAGTCGTTATCACTATTTTAGTATTGAGAATTTTATCTCATCAATGAAATAAGACGACAAATAATTTATACACTGTAAATATGTATACAGCCATTTCGTTATTGCTTCTTTATGTTATACTGTATTTATCGGGATATTTATCATGAGTGCTACTGTATCATACAATAAGTTATATTGTTTATCGTATTCACGTATTTATCAAGGGTGCATGCTACTGTATAAAATATCTCTCTGATTAAAACTTATTTGATGAATTATAAGCAAGACTCCTGTTTTGAAACAAACTTTGGTTGAAAAGAAGCACAATGACCAAATAAAATTGGAGGAGTTGCGTGTTGATCTTAATGGAGCGAAACTGTTCTCCAAGCTAGGTTTAGCTAGTGGTTTAGCTAGTGGGTTTCAGCACAATGGTTTCACCAGTTAGAACTGGACGAAGAAAGTAAAAGCATCAAAACATTTTTCACTCATATCGGATTGAAACAGTACAGTCGACTAAACTTCGGTACTAATTTCGCCCTAAAAATTTTCCATGAGGAACTAAGAAAGGAATTGGACGAAATCCCAGGTATTAGAAATATTCACGATGACGTCATAATCAACGAGCATTGCTCTGCTCTACAAGCCATTTTACAACGACCACGCGAAAACATCCATAAAAGTCTTTGGACTAATTTTCTCGGCGGAGGGGATCAGTCCCGACCATGAGAAGGTGAAAGCCTCCAGCGTTTATCACCTCCAACCAACCAAGCTGAATTGAGATCCTTTCAAGGCATAGCGAACCACTCTGCTCAGTTTATCCGCAACTATGCGACCCTAGCGGCTCCACTTCGACAGTTGACACGGAGGAACATACCGCTGGACGTGGACACAAAGACAGCAGACAGCTTTGGAAGAAATAAAAGAGAACCTTCGCAAATCAACCCTACTAAACTATTACGATAGTAACTTGAAAACAACGGGCGTTTGTGACGGTGCGCCAGTAGGTATAAGCGCTATGCCTATGCTTGTACAGTACGATGCAAAAACTCAAGAGCCCTGGGTTATCGCTTACTCCAGTCGATCGCTAACTGGTGGTGAAAAACTGAAATACATAGAACGCAAGACTTTGGCCATATAGTATGGTCGACCCCCGACTTATGGCATGTGTCGTATGAGATGAACGATGACTTTGTGAGATAATAATTTGGTGTAGTTTAATAAGTATATGTGTTTAATTATAAGAAGTAATTGACGTTTTGTTACTGCTAACTGACCTGTTACTGATCATATTGAAGTCACATGTTTACGTTATGTTTGGTAGTTCAGTCATTCGTCAAACGTTGGGAGAGATGTAGTGTCGAGGACCGCGCAAATGTTAACGGGAAGCAAGATGGCCGTTCATGTTTAGTATAACAATGTAAAATGTTTGTAGCTCAACGAGCTAAACATTACAATTACCAAGCCAGTACTCTATTATTACCAAACAATTCTCATTATTCACATTTTATTGACATTATTACCTAGCTGACGAGTACTTCTGTCTTTTATATTGTTCATTCTAATTATAATCGCTCTTATCACCAGTTATTTTCTTCCCGTTAGAAGCCGCAGGCTGCAATTGGTGTCAGAAAGCTCGAAAAATAAATATTTCAGATCAGAGAACGTTATTTTATTATATGTAATACAGAAGAGATATTTGTCATATCATAAGCAACTTGCAATTGCTCTATTTTTTGCAGTAATTTTGCTGATCAAATTTGGGAACTACCGGCGGTATTTTTGTTGCTGTTGCCTTTACTCCGGCTTCAGAAATTCGCTTGGATGGCCCAAAAATTTGAATAATGTACCGGTAGCTCCGCGACAAGCATGTTTGCAATGGGTCTATAGGCCGTAAGGTCAACTGTTTCTTTAAGGTCTACTTGTTACCATAGCGACAGTCGCGTGTAAAAATGGCCGCGAATTGCTCTATGAGCGAATTTATTTGACAAACGAGTTTGGTGACCCCCAATTTTTTTTTCATTAAAATATTTTATAAGTAGTTTGTGGTCAATAGAGCAATTTTCTGCGAAACCGGGTTTTTTTGTCAAAACAGGATTTTCTAGGATTGAAAAAAATCGGTTTCGCAGAATTTTTTAAAAATCGCCTTATCGATCACAAACTATTTATAAAATATTTTAATGAAAAAACAATTGGGTCACCGAACTCGTTTGTCAAATGAATACAATCAAAGGGCAATTCGTGGCCATTTTGAGGCGTCACTGTTGTTATGGTAACAAGTGATAAACAACGTTTGCGAATTGTTTTGTATTTCTACGATGGTTGGAATATTGTTTGGAATATTGCGCTTTGAATATTGTTTTAGGTGTCTGTCAACCTCGTTCCCAGGGCCTTTCCCAAGTTGTCAAAAAGAGAAAAGGCCCTGGGGACGAGGTTAGGTGTCTGTTGGAAACAGTGAACTCTATATACATACTGGAACGCTAACTGCGGCTCAAATTTTGAAGCCAACATGGCGGAAAATGAAGCTCAAGATTGTAGGTATGATCCAGGCCCCTACGCGGAAATTCCGATTTCACGCATTTGAAAAATTTGTATGATTTGATGAAAAA
>JAOBAZ010073333.1:0-19733 GCA_026546875.1 Pteroeides caledonicum | reverse complement strand
TATATATATGTTATAATATATGTTATAATATATGACTACCCAACGCCTTTCGTTATTACTACAACTTGGCAGGCTTTTTTGCGTGTCTCATGTAGATAATTTTTTATTGTAATTTACATGCTGGTCTCTAGACACGGCTAAACACCGCGCATTGGTCGAGAATACAAGACACATGTCTTGTGGCAAAAAAATAAAATAAACTAAATAAAAATAAATGTATTTTCCTTACTAGATTTACCTTGATAGCAATGAATTTGCATCTGTTCCTAACAAAGCCGAAATAAAAGGTACAGTAGCTACGTGTTTTAGCAAAGTGCCATTCTGGTTATTATTATTAACAAGCTTTTTTTCATAGCTCGGTGCGTTCAGTCGATGCGACTACCTGGGAAGAGTTGGGGTTAGCCCGAAAAGGAGTAAGAATTTATTGAGGGCCTCTAGAGCCGATGTCAAACTATAGTGATTGAGTGCTCTCGTGGACCCTTATGCACTTTCACCAATTTGAACTGGTTAAAATCGTTGAGTGTTGAGTGTTATTATTCGCTTTTACAGTACAAAATTCCTTGCTTTACAATTTTTGTAGAAACGTTTGAGAATCGAGCAAATTGATAGGCTACGCTATTCTCTCATTTGTCTATAGATATTAGGTATAGCGACACAATGCGTTTCCCAGCACTTTTTTCTAAATAGGAAGAAATTATTAAAAAAATCTTGTAACGTATTCTTCCTTAGTTTTATTTTTCTACTAGGACAATTAGATTGCTCGCTCTTGAGTGCCAGTGGTTTCTGCGGTCATCATAATCCAGTTGCTTATGGAAACACATTTACCAAGACGGGCAATGTTGGGCATACTTGTATTTAGCAAGATGATGACTTGACAAAGCGGTGCCTAAAAAATTTCGAATCAGGGAGCATGCCAGCAGGAGTTATTTAAGTCTTCTTTTGAACATTCCAAGGAAAATAACAACAAAAAGAACGCCTGCAAACTCTTGTAGGAGTTGCCGCGGGTTTAGCCAGACCTGACTACCTCTACACAAGTCTAGGTAATTGTCGAGAGCCCAGAGTCGAGAGTAAAATGTCGAGAGTCGTAAAATCACAATTTTCTCACGCAAAAGGATATAAAAATTTATATTTTATATTTATAAAATAATAAAGTACCTCACGAACCAGAAAGGGTTAAAGACTGTGGTAAGACTGACGTTTTCTTGTTTTTTGTCAATTGACGCCTTCTGATTCAACTTTCTACAAAGTATACTCATAGTCAGTCAATAATTATGTAATTGTGAAGTTGCTGTAACGTTCATTTGATGCAACCTTTCAGTCAATAATTATGTAATTGTGAAGATATTGTAACGTTCATTTGATGCAACCTTTTTTGCTGAAAACTTTTAGTGTCAGAAAATGATAATAGATGAAATATTTGTATCAGCATAATATTTCATGATGTGCTTGAAAGGATAATCTAAAACATTTACAAATATTGCTGCCTGTCGCTTGTTCAAGTACTCAGTTGCAAACATATCCTGCAGAGCAGGCGTTTTATTTTGGTTACACAAGGTTACATTACGCTGCTCGCCAATTTACTATACCGCCGTGGTTCTCAAATTCACCGTCTTGTCGAGGCTTCCTTTATACTTCATTTTCTTCGCCCGAACTACTCACAACATCAGAATATAACCGTTTTAACATTTTTGCAGTAATTATATACAAGCGCAAGGTTTGTGTCTGCTTTTGAGTTCTGAATGTCACCTCAGTATTATGTCGGAAGTTGAATCAGAAGGCGTCAATTGACAAAAAACAAGAAAACGTCAGCCTTTATTATTTGATAAATATAAAATATAAATAAAAATATCCTTATATCCTTTTGCGTGCGAAAATTGTAATTTTACGACTCTCGACATTTTACTCTCGACTTTTTACTCTCGACTTTAGACAATTACCTAGACTCCCTCTACACACGTAAAAATCTCTCAGCTTGTTACAAGGATGTTGATTCAACATGAGTGTAACAGCGTTGTCAAAATGACAGAACACGAATCTTTGTGTTCTTATTAGTTTGTGACATACAGTAGAGGCATCTAAAATTAAGTTTGGAAACAAAATTGCGGGAGTATAATTTTCTATAGATTGGTCTTTCGCTATAGTTTCCTGTTATGAATTCGTGTTAAAATTTTTTTCCACAAAATTACAGTGATTACTGATTTATAAAATTTAAAACCTTACAAAAAATTGTCTGTGTTAACGACAGTTTGGTTTGTTTCCTGACACTCTAAATATGTATATCTAGAGCCTGAGGTAAAAATAAGAGCTTTAAAGTTAAACATCAAAAGCCGAGTGTTCTTTAACGACACTGGAATTTGTCATGACCTTCGACTGTAGCTTCACGTGGCTCTTTATAAAAATATTTCCCAAACATATACTAATTTCGTATATTGTAATACACAGCGGAGTTATTATTTATATTACGTTTAGTATTCGTCGTGCATGTTCATTAAAAGTGCAGTCGTTTTCGTGTAAGATCTCAAATGCTACAATCTTGCCATTTTGTTGTGATCACGTTGTCATCGAGCGGTACAAATTTGTAATCCGTGACCCATTACGTATAGCGGACCACCTGTATTTCGCAGTAGTTATAAATTGCGCTTGACACCGAGAGACAATCTTAAACTCCGTATTTTCACACTCACAACCGACGCAAACAACTGATGAGTATCTGACGAAGTGCACCTTGTTGCCTTTATATCATTATGTAATAAATATAATTGGCACCAGATAGATTTGCTGTTTGTTTTGTAATTTCAACGGGGTGATTTTGCCGCCTAGGATGAAGTCTTCCTGTTTCCAGGTTACTCTTTCCCAGTTTGTTGCTCGGCTGTGAGTGGCTTCTGTCTAGCCAATCCCTCCTTGTTGTTTTTTTTGGGGGGGGTTCTTTTTGGTCCGCTACCGTTATGTGGAGCCATTACTGGCTTCTCCTTCACCTTCCCGTCATGCGTCATCCCAGTATTGCTTTACTGGTCGCCTGGGGTGTGATGGAATCACACGCGACACTCTGGTAGTGCGCACCAGAGTGCTAAGCTTGATTCTGTTCTTCCTACAGGACGCTTTGTGTTGTTTACAGCGCTGGCTACCTACCGGTATCCTATTTTACCGGCGGATGACTGTATCGTTTTTATGTTGTCACGTAATGTCTGTGCAGCGTCAGTTCCTTCATGTGGTGTACTGGGCTTCCCTTGCACTGCGTTATTTTGTGCTGTACTGTGTAGCTTTAGTCCTATTGTCTTTGTTTCTGTCTCTGTCTTGGTAAGCAGTCCTGGTGTAAATTGTTGCCGGGCAAGCGCCTGTCGTGTTCTTGCTTGTCGTCGGGAATTGAGAATTTTGTTCTGTCACGCATTTTGTTTTTTTGTTGTAAGTGGGATGGTAACTCTGCTTGCGGGCTTTGTTCCCAGTCTACTGCTGGGTGATTTAAATTGCAGGTTTTTAATTGGTATAGTCGAATATGTATACCTTATATTCCTCTTCCCTCTGCGGTATCTCTCCACCTTTCAGGTATGACAGTGTTTTTTTGTTCTGAGAGGGCTATTCTCGGTATTTACTATCGCTGTTTTCCTCCTAGAGTTAGCATTGCGCAGAGCAGCCGTCGCGCAAAAGGCTCTCTGACAGAGCCTCACCCTCCAAATACTTGTCAGATATAGTTATGCTTGGACCTGCTGTATTGCATCAGCTCAGCCGTATAAGGACGTGCTAGGGAGTGACTGAATGCTAATTGGATTTCTTTCACTTACCCTCGTACACTTGCTGTCATAATTATCTTTATAAGTTTTGTTATTGACCATGTTTTTCCTGCGCCTTACTATTTTTATGATAACGTTCGTATATAAATGTGTTTCAATTGCCGATAGTAAATATAAAGTTTTTTCTTACAGCTTCCTTTGATGACTTCGTGGTCGGGCTGAAATTTCTCAAGAAATGCGTTGCTGCCATCGAAAAACGAGGTAGGGAAATAGTTTGATGCCAGTTTACTAGGTGTTGTCAGAGCATTTTGTTCAGAGTTGTTTCAGTTTCTCCTGAAAAAAAACAGCTTCTAATTTACCGGTTTTTGATTTTAAAAGGTATTACAGATACAGGTTTATATAGGATTGTTGGCGTTGGTTCAAAAGTTCAAAAATTACTAGAAACGTGTTTTGGTAAGTCCTTATAGTTTTTATGTTTTATGAAAAGTAAAAATAAAGAAGAACTGAAACATCTTTAGCTTATCTGGACTATTTGACAAGTGTTGATTCCCTCTTCCATTTTTCTAACATACAAGTACTTTCCGTGATAAAAGTACAAGATATATATTTTGCGACTGGAATGGGAAAACCGTCTGAAGAATTTCCAGCCAGTGTGGCGCCACAATAATGTCCATTGCGTTTAGCAAAGTGTTTGGTTTTCAAATTATCAAAATATTCACACTGTCTATTGGAGCTTTGACTATTATTGCAATTGAATGCGAGAAAATAATCCATTTTCATTTGTTAAATGTGTCTGTGGCTCTTGTGACGTCACAAGGGCCACAGAGGCACATCGCAAGCGGTGTTATTGCTTTTAAATTATCGTCTTTTGGAAATAAAAAATTTATATACAATGTATTTTTGAACTTTGACCATTATACTTAAATTCGATACATAGAAAATAACACTTAAAAGGTTTATTTCTCGTTCAACACGAGAAACAAATTTCATATGTCCGCGCATCTGTGTATGGTGTTTATTATTTAAAAACACATACATCATTGTAAGATACATACAGGATAAAAACATATAAAAAACTTTAAAAAACCAAGCGTTTTCGACTATATTCGAGTCATCGTCAGGGTTAAAAAGTTTTAACCCTGAGGATGACTTGAATATAGTCTTGGCTTTTTAAAGTTTTTTATATGTTTTTATCCTGTATATATCTCACAAATCTTAGCTAGCGATATACCATGAAACGTACATCATTATATAAAAACACATGCGAATTCAAATACCATAAAAAAGTGATAACTCATGTGACATTGTGATAAATAATCACACATACGCAATTATAAGTATCAAATATCACTCATTAAAGGCGAAAAAAGTCAAGAAAACATTTTTTTTACATAATAAAAAAACTATAATTTTATTTGTGTACTACATGCTTCTGCATTGTAACGTCAATCCGAATACATTTCTGCATAAACCTGACCAACAACATTCCAAACCATTTCTCTAATAACTTTGATTTTGCACAGGGGGTAAAACCGGGGAACCTGAAGGTAAACCCTCAAAGCACAAGAGAGATCAAATAAGACCTACTCACTTAGTTGAGCTCGAGATCAGGGCTTTTCCAGGCGGTCACTCATCCAAGTACTAATCTTAACCAAGCGTGCTTAAGTAATGGTTAGAGGCAGCACACGCTAACCACTTCTGCCACCTGTGCTTTCCTAAACTACATACTAGGCGTATAATTTTTTAACGTTCAACAGTCTGTCTAGTGCCTAGTTCCTAACGCACATTAAAGTGGCGCCCATTGTTGCAAACTTTGGTGCTTTCAAAAAGAATTTCAGTGCGATCCTGCCCTCCAACATGGTAGAACAGGCATGTTGAACCAACAGTGTTGCTCAAACGTACACTCATACAAAAACATACACGCGTGTTGGTCCAATCATATTCAGAGTTGTTGAAACAACCCAGTTAAATATTGTTGTTTCATCATACTCAAACATACATTTTGTATCATGTGCATGTATGAACAATGTTCAGTGGTAGTAATGTGGCTACATTTTTGTTGTTACGGAAACTGGCAATTTGTTAATCGATAAAATATTTTTAGAAAAAGGTCAAATAGACGAGGTTGAACTAGACAGCGAGGAATGCGACTACGAAGTTAAAACAATAACAAGTGCGGTGAAACATTATCTTAGGTAATGTCAGGTAAAATCAAGCACAAAATGAAACGGGGCACCTCACTGGCGGATTTAGAAGAAATAAATTAGCTAGCTTGCATTAAAAATTCAAAATATCTGTACAAAAATTCCATTGGTAAAATTCATATTCTTTACAACTGTTTAACCAATAGGATTGTAATCGAAGTAATTTGAATTTTAAATTTCCACCGCCCAGCCGTGTAATTTATTTTAACTTACGTTTAAATCCGCTAGTGCACCTTGCGCATTAAGCCACACTGAAGGTGCAGTGTCACCCAGTTTTGAGCGATTCCGAAACCCACACAATTTACCCACGAATTTCAAATAATTCTTTTAAACACCAGAAATATAAAATACAAAAAAATTTGTACAGAAATTCGGGTCACCACTATAAGGCGAGGATTGAAATGAAATGGAAAATGGTATATTGATTAATTGTTAGGCCAACTGTTTTTTGTCACTTTTTTAGGAAATGTGGCCTTTCATGTTGGACACATATCCAAAATTGCTAGATGTGACTCATATTTTATGACTAAAGTATTTCCTGTTGTTTCTTTTGAAGTTTGATGTTCATAATTTGTAGAAACATTGCCCTTTTAATTACCTCGCCCCTCCCCTATTTTTTCAGTACAATGGTCAGATCGTTAGGCTAGCGATATGAAATCAACATTGTTTGGGGGTGGGCGTTTTAATTATACAGTGTTGTCTGAACATTTAACGGAGAATGGGCGACATAAATTGGCATGTAAATCGAGGTGTTGTCCGGATACTTTTGTCCACGATTGTTTATCCTTAAACTCTATCCGACTATAAAATGACCGTATACATTTCTGTGCCCCCCACATTTTTGCGTGCTCCATGACTCGATAATGCACGTCACACAATCCATTTCTTAAAGGATATTGGCAATAAAAATTTTTATTGCCCTGATGGAAAGGCCCTTGAAAATGATATATAATAACATTTTAAGACAGAACAGAGAAATCACCTGTCTCAGGTCGGAACCTTCGAAGTTTTTATTCCCGCACAGATCACATTGTGCATGTGGCGCAGCCATTAAACTGTGTGGTTCGGCCAATATGCATGCTGAATCAGGAAGCTGCATAAAAATACGAGATGTTGTACCACTAATTGGCCCTTTATGGACCTTTATTCTGTGGTTTTACGGTTTCTCCATATCTTGTTTAGTTCTTGGGATAGTTTTATTGGCCCTGTATGGACCTTTATATTCTGTGGTTTTACGGTTTCTCCATATCTTGTTTAGTTCTTGGAATAGTTCCATTGAAGTAGTCGACCATTTTTAATCATAATTTCACCTCATAACGTAATGTCATTACAGGGTTGACGCCGCTCAAAAATCTCAAACTATTCCATTTTAAGTGGAAAACATTCGAGAAGGTGTTAAGTAGTCTTAATATTGCGCGATCCCGCTTATGACGTTTCTGCATATCCGTGAATGTCTAATATGGCAGACGATGTGGCAAATTTCGATTCCGTTGACGGTCGGACACCTTCACGTAATTTGTTGTTTTATCTAACCCTAATCTTAACGTTAACCCTAATTTAAACTATAAATATTTATCAATATCATTAACAAAGTTAAAAAAAAAATGGTATCACTAAAGCAAATACGTTATAAAATTTAAAAAAGCAACTCGAGTTCTCTCGAGCTCCGAGGCACACTGCAACGCCCCTACAGTGTAGGTATGCAGCTGCAAGTTTACAAAAACATTTCTTCAGCTTATTTTGCTCAGACTTTAAGCATGGAAGGTGGGCTTATATTTATGTTTATTATATGTCTTGCGAGTCCGAACTGGCGTATTTGAACGTTGATTGGCTAACGTGCAGGTCCATAATTTCCCGTACGGACCCGTACAAAGCAATTTGTTTTAATAAAATTATCCCCCGCTCTAGTGAATACTATATAATGTGCTCTTTATTAATCCGAAGCTCGGTCCGTACGGTAAAATATTTTGCTTTCGATCTTTTGGTAGTACAGACGTCGCCCTTCGGGCTAGGTCTGCACTCAAAAGATCTCAAGCAAAATGTTTTACCGTACAGACCTCACGTTAGTATTTAAAATGATGCTACCGACCACCTCAGAGGTGTCCGACCGTCTACGGAATCGAAATTTGCGAAGCTACTTCTGATGAAAATATCTCAGGAATTACACAAGACATGAAGAACTTATAAAATACTATTATATACTATTTTAAAGGTTCTTTTCATGGAGGCAAAATTCTTATTGTCCGTATTCTTTAGGTTATCGTTAATGTGTTTCCTTATAATTTTGCAAAAGTTGTTGACATCATGTTTCATGTGCACTATTCACGATCAAGTTTGGGGAACAGAAGGTTAGAATATTCTTTTGTCTTATTTTTAAACGTTCTACGAATGAGAAACTGTTTATTAGTAATTCGCAGTGGACGTTGCTATGGCAACAATAACGTTTTAATATGGCCGCCAGTTACTGTTTAATTACATTTATTATCTCGAATAAGTTCGGTGACCCCCGATTTTTTTCTTCGTCAACTGTTTTGTCGTGAAGTTAGTAATACAGAGATTCAGATTTGACTACCATTGCCGCAACCTCTACCATTTAGGAATCATTAGCCAATCATATGGGTTTAATTCATGCGATTAACCAATCAGATAAGAAATGAAACTCTGGGAGGTAGCGGTAGCGGTAATGGAAGTCAAATCTGAATCTCGCTAATATATAGCACGATTTTAAAAAAAATTTGTCTAGCCTAATTTTTCTAATTCCTGAAAAACGTGTTTGACAAAACTCACCAGACTTATTCGAGAAATAAATGCAACTAAACAGTATTTGGCGGCCATATTGTTGCCATAGCAGCAGCCGCTAAGAATTACTACTCATAAGTTACCATTCGTAGAACGTTAAAAAACCAGGTAAAAGAAATTCCAACCTTCTGTTCCCAAAACGTGATCATGGATAGTGCATATGAAATATAGTGTCAACAACTTTTGCAAAACTATAAGGAGCGACCTTGTTACCAGGCTTTATACAACCAGCCAGTTATCAACAAATTATTTTTGTTTTTCGCAGGAGTATGACGACGCCATTACTAACATTCGATCTGCATGACCGGGTCCTAGAGGCAGCTAGTAAGTTTGGCATGACCATATACGACACAAGCTTGAATTTCCAAATGTTGAACAGAAATTATTTATTTCAAATGTTGTACATAAATTATTGTTTCGATTTTAAATGTCTTCCATTTGAGGCAAACTCGTTGCATTATACATTTTATATTTTATCGTTGTTCATTTGAAAATGGTGAGATGATGAAAATAGTCAATAATCAACTACTTGTTAATCGACAATGGGTTCTTCGCCCAAAAATATCCAAACTGTTTGTCTGATTTTACAGAAAGTAACTGTTTTTCCTGTTTTAACAGACCAAACGGTCGCGTTTCAATAAATTCAATAAGACATTTAGAGTTTTTCGCTGAACCGTTAACCCCCAAACCTCGACACATTCGACGTTCTGTGTTCAACACATGTTTGTGAATTCTTTTACAGAGAACGAGAGTTACGACACCAGAGTTCAAGCTGTTAAGGCTGTCATTGAGGAACTGCCTTACGAAAATTTCGAAATGCTGGACGTGATCACCGAGCATCTTAAAAAGTAAGCGCTATCGGAATGACAAAAACGAACATATTGACATCTTTGTTTTGGAACTAGCGACTATATTATGTTATTATATGCACAAACACTAGCTATTATACAATTGCTACTGGTAGGGTATTAGCGATTATTATTTATTTAAAAAATTTTATGGCTTTTTATTGGCTAATAGCCATGTGTGAAATCGCCATATCCAACGATCAGGACGTCATAATGTCTTCAACGTTATGAAATCACAGCCATAGAAATCTTGTATTATACTAAAGGAAGCCATGGCATCGCAAGCCCGATAAAACCAGTGAGAAACTACTTCCGCCGTCATTAGGGGGAACTAAGTCAGGTTGCCGGATGTGTAACCATGGGTTACAAGACCTTTAAACTTTTTGCGCGAAATATAAATTTGTAAATTGCTTACCTTGGTGTCCTTTTTGACCATTTTAAGTTATTGCATTCTACTACCTGTGTAATTTTAAGCTAACCACTTGCCCCCGTATTAAAATGTTTTAACTACAAGAAAACCACGATACGCAACCAATCATCAATAAGCTATCACAAGTAAGTAATCACTATTTTGTTATACGAGTAATTTCTTGCTTTCTGCCTATTTTTTTAATAAAACAGACCACAATATACATAAACTGCAACACACCCACATTTATGCACAATATTTGTTTTTGACACCGGTTTCTTTTATCAAACCCGATGCATTTACACGAATGTACAGCCGCCTGTTCAAAAGCAGGTTTTCAAACAACGAAAAACAACTTTATTTGCTTTCACGTCAGCAATGATGATTTTTATTTGCCACTTATTAGCCACAAAACCCGCAGAGTTTGGGAACGAATTGACAGCGCGCGCGGATTTGTGGGGCTGTTTTGGGGGACGCTTGTCGCTTTGTATTCGTTGTTGTGGAAATAGCTGAAGGAAGCGAAATAAACACGAATAATTCAAATCTTACGGACGATGTCGACTGTGGTGAACGCGACGATGGTGTACTTAACGCTGCTAGCCATGAGACCATTTTAGAGGAAAGACATATCCCTGGAGCCACTTTAGTAAAGCCAGTTAAGCAGTGCAACATGGTTGTTTTGAAACGTTGGCTGCTACTCTGTCGTGGTGCCAAAATATCTGGAAAGAAGAACGAGCTTGTTCAATGTTGCTTATCCAGGTCTTTCCTTACTTTATAATGTTGTAAGTCGTTATTCTGTACACTTTAGGGCTAAGAATTACATCGAAAATGGCCAAGCAAACCGTCTTTTCGATCCAGATGGTGGTATAATTATGGCGAAGAAGAAACTGAAGTTAGGTCTGCTGCCTGACGACGGCGACGACAAAAAAGGCGAAAATTTTTTATCATCTGGGTATTCATCATACATCGACGTACTGCCACAATTTAACCATAATTTCCTGTGGCAATGTATGATAGATGACATTGAACAGCAGAAAGAATTAGCAACCGAGAAACCACTGGTGAAAGGCTACAATTTATTCAAATCTGGGCATGTCCTAGAGGTCTATGCAAAGCAGGAGAGTGAAGTATACTTCCTTCGCACTAAAGCTTTGCCTTTTATGAAGAAAGGAAAGGTTTATACTGCCCATATTGGCCTCAACAAGGATGGCATGGTGCTAAGGGCACACTGTGGCTGCCCAGCTGGTGTAGATGGTCGATGCAACCATGTAACAGCTAATTTGTTTCCCTTGAAAGTTACATGGAAACAAAAGCCGAAGATAAAGAGAATCCAGACATGCCTTGTACCTCTAAACCATGCAAGTGGAATGTGCCACGACAGAGGAGGATAGACCATAGTTAATAGAAATACAACCATGGTTAGGAAGGCCGCCAAACTTCAAAGGGTCTAGGGCGCGATGTTGATGCGTCGCTTCCGGTTGCAATCCGAGTGCACACAAGCACAGTCGTGATGACCGATTGATACTTGAAACTACACGATAGAAATTGTTTCGAGAGCGAAAAACGACGGGTTTGAGAGTTATTTGCCTAAAACAGTGGATTCTAGCAGCGTTGAAGAAGTAAATGTCGATAAGTGATCGTTTGAAGGTAATTGGAAGCAGACGCGTTCGCAGAAACCGTCCAACTCATTGAATCGAATGCAGAAGAACTTGATGCGCAAGTGTTGGATTAGATCGCTGGGGTAAATACTAGGTTTCCTAGTCTTTTATTTCAATCCACCGCTACACCGAATTAGCTGAAAATTACTGATCGTTTTCCAATTTGTACTATGTAATATAGGTGGAAGGAACGAAAGAGTTTCCTTGTCCCTACTGCTCGGAAATGTGCAAATCGAAGGTTGCTCTCATAAGCGCAGTAAACACGACCACGAACAAGAGACAACAACTACCAGTGGTATGACACTGTTGAACAGAAATTAAGACTATTCTTGTTTTGCTTCTTATTATTGTAAACTTAAAAGTTTGGCTTCTTATTGTAAATTATTTTGTACCATGGCGATATTACAATAAATGACTGAAAATACTAAATAGGCAATTAGATCACATCAAGTGGATTTGGTGTAGACTTGGTAATTCCAAGTTCTAACCTCTGTCTCTCACAAGGATATGGTGTTCTAATCACGTATTTTTGGAAGTATACATTTTCAGGTGAATATTACTTTAAGATATAGTACTGTCCTGTAACAATACAGTTTACAGGATGTCCAGTTGGCATACATAAATGTTTTTCGCCTAACTCAATAAAAGCCAGTAACTGAATAAGCAGAGTTTGTGCAATTTTTTCCAATTTTACATATTTATATTGCACAAATCATCAAAGTTTTGGTTATTTCAACTGTTATTTTTTTGCACATTGTTTTTAAAAGTAATGTGCATTTTTTTTGTCATTTGGTTCAAAATGAGGTACACATTGCACATTGTTAATATAAACCATAAGATTGTAGTCGTCTGGAATTTGTATTGGGCACATATTAACAGAAATACTATATTATTGCTATTCTATGTATAACACGTACGCGGTATGTGTAATCATATCCTTCAAAAACAGCATTTGACTTCTAATTGCAGTCTCCATTCCGCAATGAATCGCGGCGTAGTGCGCCTTCCGTATCTTATATAAGTTTCCATTAGTTCAGTTCCCATTAAAATGTCAAACTGCAGTCTATGCCATTTTGGACGAAATTTCATCGTTGGTGAGAAGGAAATAATAATGGGGGAAATGGAATTTTGGTTGAATTGCGTGATTTTTGTGAACTAATTCATTCCGTCGTTGTTTTGAGTGATGACGCAATATTGACTTGGCTGGTCTAGTAGAGATTGCGAAATAAGTTTTACTTAGTGATTAATTAAATTGTCTGACTTGCAAGAAAAACATGCTAATCAGTGAATCAGTGATCAATTCGACTGGGAGAATAACGTAACACAGTTAGTATTACTAACACAAATGTTTCTACTCGAAAATTAACGTACAGTAATGAATTGAAGGAAAATTTTGCCCTTGGGTAGAAATGCAACCATATTAGCGTCGATATACACCTGTTAGCTTACTTCCATAAAATTGCAACTTCCGGAGTAAAGATTAATGTCTGGGTGCAAGGTACTGTAACCTTTAGTCGCAGCCCTAGCCCCACGCAGACAGGCTATTTCACAATAATCAATAATATACGATAGTATTTATGTTTCATAATTTTTTATTATGTATGTTCGAAAGAAAAAGCGCTGACAATTTTTGACTTCTCTGTGCAAAAGTACACAAGAAGACTCACATCTCGAATTTTTCTGACCTAGATATCATATCAGGTATTATATTCTGTATTATATTTGGTATTATAATCGGTCAAGGTCACGCAGTTTAATAACATTTATTTTAGAGGCCGGTCACTAGGTATCTACAAGTAGAACCCCAGGCGAAGTGGTTTTAATAATAAAAAAAAAATAACAACTCTTATAAGCGTAAGGGAAAATGTTCGAGCCTATATTCACTGCATAGTTGTCAACTCTCTCGCAGTCCTGCTGGAGACCTCGCCATATCGCTTGGTATTCCAGCATTTCCTATTTCTGCTGCATTATCACAGATCTCCAACATTGCTAAAGTAGTGTTTGCAATTGTACAAGAAGCCCGTTTGTGAGCGTCGTGGCAACTGTTGGACAGGGGAAACTAAACTGAATATTTTCCCGTATCGACTCTTTAACTGATCATGAATAACTGCGTTTGTGTTACTAAATTAGGATTTGCTGAGCAGAAATGTAACTTTTTTTATATCGTCTGGGCAGAAAACAGCTAAAGCATTAATCTGTTATATAAATTCGTACTGTAGTTGAACTTGTATGATAAATACAGCACAAATTATTTAATGTCTTGCGCTTTGTTGGGATAACAGACATTAGCGACCTTACTCAAGCACTGTTTCACGACGGGGACGCATGAACGGAGGTTAAAGAAAACGTGCACTGGATCGTAGCTCTTCTGCTGCAACGGCAAAAAGCATCAACTATCGTCACAGAAACCCAAGGGGGCCTGAGCAGAACATATATAAACATTCAATCCAGACTTTCTTTAACTTCCGGTTGTGCGAAGGAAAGCCCTGGGAACGAGCTTGGTCGTAAAACTGTACATGTTTTTCTTTAACTTGTATCCTCTGATATCGTTTCTTCATACCAAATTATTATTTTGCATTCTTACGGCAGTGATAATACCCGAAATTATTTTACTTATTGGTCATAAATGATCATATTATGGTATTATAAAAGCCACCTTGGGATGCAGGAAATAGTGTTTCACCCACTCTAGATATCTAATATATTCCGGGGGAGATGCTCCTTGGCTCATATAAAGGATTTGTGGCTTACGTAAACTTTTGTGTGTGGATTGCATAATCTAATATGTAAAGCCAAAGATCATGATAGGATGGCGGATCATGATGGAGACAGTGAACTCGGATATATATAACTAGAGAGATCTTCAGACTTTCGTTAACTCGAGAAATTAAAAGTAGCCAATATAATTGTAGTACGTCATTTCCAGTCCTTTTGCTCGCTCTTGCACGTGGCAAATTGAGCAAATTGACTAAGCAACAGACTGAAAACTGACGTACTACAATGATCGAAAGTAGCTTCAATCGACAAACCTAAGCAAGTGACCTGAGGCGGCACGGAACCACTGCTGGAACTAGCGGCAAAAACTTTGTGTATGTATGGCTTGTTTAGGAAAATGGATATTTGGAGAAAATTTCATAAAGAAATTTAATACAGCTAATGAGGCATTTGACAAATTTTAAACCATAAATGGATTTTTAGTCAGGGTTTCCACTAGATGATCTGAAAACACCGAAAAGGACTGGCACTAGTTGTCAAATAAAAATCCATTTCTCGACTAAAACAAATAAATTTCTCGGGAAATATACTTTACTTCGTTCCCAAATTTATGACAGACTTATAATTTTGTTTGTTAAACATAATTACTAAGTTTCAGCAAGTTTCATCCAGGGAAAGCAAAGATATAAAAGACTAAAGACTGCAAAATGGATTTTTATTCTGTTGCTAGTTCCAGGCCTTTTGCTCGCGGTCAGATCAGCTAGTATGGAAGGTAATTTCCTTCTAGTAGCTTGTCCCAACTAGGGGAGGGGTAAAATATGCCTGAAGATCGCCCGAATTAGGCGGGAAATTCGGAGAAGCATCAATTTGACAAGATTTGTAAATAATTTCCCTTGAATCTTAAATAATAAAGTCCAAAATGTTTAGTTTATTTTTAGCTTTCCCCAGCGTTTTATATATAGTGGCACTTACCAGCCACGCGAGGCGCGCATATTTGGGGTTCCAGTTTGGTACCCAAGCAGCCTCCATGTTCCGCCATGTTTGGCTTCGCCTCTCGAGCCGCAGAGAGCCTTCCATGTATACAGTTCAGTGCTGCAATTCAAGTGTTACTTAAATATTTTGTACCCGCAACCAGTAGTATGAGATTCACAATTATTAAATGAGGTTGGGCAAGAAGCCAAAGTTTATGTTATCAACCGAAGCCGAAACCTGTGAAGTGCAATTTCCGAGCTTCAAGCAGAAACACGTTGAGAATGGTGTGACGTCATTAGTAACATACCGTGTTTTTTCTGGCAAAATTTCCGCAAAATTATATCGTTTATAGTTACCTTGTTTGGATGTATAACAAACTATTTACCCTGAGGAGTCGAACAAGACATTGTGAATGATATATAGCAAATATTATTGCTTCATTTAGCTATGCGCGAATGGCACAAATGACGTCATGGCGAGTAGTTTACGACTATTTCCGACTCCCATTGATTATTAATTGCGTAAAATTTAAAGTGCTTTTGACACGAATTTGTTTATTGCAGCATCAGCGATTTATTTATGTGTAGTTCATCATCGTGTAAGTTATTTTGAAAAAAGTGAGTAGTGCACTACTTGAGCTGTTAAAGAGATGGACGTGAGGTAAAGAGTGTCCGGTGACTGGGATATATTCTCATAGGTAGCCCAAATATACGTTATGCCGTCTCTACACTCATTTATGTAAATGTTATAATATTTATCTTAAAAATCATTAAAAGTAACGAAAACCTATGTTTAAATGTTTATAGTGTGTCTTTCAAGAGATTGAAATACGTTGCTTGTTGTACACCTCGTTTAACAATTCCCGAGGTAATCCTATTGGCTGCTCTCTCACCGGGCATTTTTCGGAATATTTCCGCTTTTCAGCAGCCAATAGGATTACTTCGAGATTTTTACCGATGATGACGTTTGTGGTTCAAAATGGATTCCGCCTATCGACAAAATAAATCTCGATGAATTTAAAACGTAGTATTAAATGTACAAATTTACGTCCTTCCAAACATATTTTACAACTGAAAACTTAGAAAATGTATCCAACTGTGTTACTTTATATTTAGTTATTTTGTTGCAGTTTGTGGTAGTTTTTATATTTCAGCAAAGTTTGAGGTGTATGTATTGCAATACTGCTGGTTATTCGCACTGGCGTAGCCAGCCTGCAAGGTTAGTTATGCTATGCAAATTTCAATTCATTATCATTATTCATTTCTTTAGAAATTCATTGTTTTTACGGTTGTTGAACTTAGAAATATTTGCATAGCATGACTAAATTGTCGGGCTGGCTATGCTACTGGTTATTCGTGAAAAAGTTGCCAACCTTGGGATAACCTTATTATATACTAATATAGGTACGATGAGTGCGTGCGTAGTTAAACGAGGTGTACAACAAGCAACGTATTTCAATCTCTTGAAAGACATACTATAAGCATTCACACATAGGTTTTCGTTACTTTTAATGATTTTTAAGGTAAATATTATAACATTTACATAAGACGGCATAGACGGCATAACGTATATTTGGGCTACCTATGGTCCTAGTTTTAGATGGTGGTCACTAGTCCCAGACCGAAGATGGTGGCTCCAGTAAATTTAAACCCTCTGGAAAGCCCTGTGTTCAACACATATGAAAATAAATAGGAATATAGGAGAAAAATAATTTTTTGTACGAAATATATTTATTCTATTACATTTGCAGTATTTTATATTTTTTTTAGAATAGAGGTCCCTTTAAAACTGCGCCATAATTAAAGCTTAGATCTCTTTTCCACCATTGTTCCACATCTGTTCTAAATGTTTGATCTCAAATGTTTTTTTTAAACAATTTTGTGGTATAAACAACATTTAATTAACTTTTCTTAATGTTCGTGTACAGGTCAAAGGATTAGCTGGCTAATGTGTTTATACAAAATGAAATATTTTTTACTTTATTTGACGTAATACAATCAAACTGACCTTTTCAATATTTGGTCGAAATTAAGGAACGTAAAAAGTGGTAATAACATTGGCAAGTAACTTTTTTATATCTTGTGTATATATTGGCCTGTTGATAGTTTGTTCTAGAAGAAACAGCTGTTTCAACACATGACTGCTGTATAGCCATATTGTTCTCAGAATGTTCAAAGAGTTCCCGAATTGAGCTTGCCGTTACATTCGCTCTTCTAATTTTTTAGATAAATAGTAAAACAATATTATTATTGAATTCAGTTTTACATATGAATAACTTTGAGAATTCTCAAGCTAAGACAATTTATCTTATTAAACGCAGCGTTCAGTCTCGGTTAATAACTTCGGGAAGTGCTTCGGGCTTGATAATTGTTTATCAATTGTTACCATGTGAAAACTGATGCAAATTGTCAATTGTCGCGATATGATAGCGAAAATGAGTTCTACTTTTAGTTGTTGAGAATAATTTACACAGTTCATCCATGGGAAGTTCAAAATTCCTTGATAACTATCCTATTCGTTAAGCATTTCTAAAGAATTTAATTTCAAAACAAAAATCTTATCAACTGGATTATATTCAAGGTACTTTCATCTCGGAATATCCATTGAGGTGAACTGTGTTATTTCATTCTGAACCACATTTAGATCCGCCACTGACGCGACCTCGATTGCGGAGCGTTGAACTACTCGATCAAAACTTAAGCATTAGATTGTTAAATTAGATTCGATTGAAAGACTGGATTGAAAGGAATTAACTGTATCCACAGCAAAAACATGAATACTGAACAAAAACTGACTTGCAACATGTGATATGTGACGTGTGAGATGTGATATGTGACGTGTGAGATGTGATCTGTAAGATGTGATCTGTGATATGTGAAATGTGGTATGTGATACGTGATATGTGATATGCGTGATACGTTGCGGTGTGTGATATGCGATGCGCGATATCTATTATTTAGCATATAATATGTAAAATGTAGTATGTAATATCAGTTATTATCATGTGTAAAAGAAGTTTTTAAATTAGATGCAAAAACACTTTCAAACCCATCAAATACTACTCAAAACGATTTCACAGCTCGGAGAACTTGGGCTAGAACTTTTTAAAAAACTCGAGTCTTTGTTGTCCCTAGCAGTCGTTACACTAATTCCGTAGCCACCTTGCTAGCCATTTTAGTAATCCATGAAAGCTTACGTACGTGTCTGTTACAACCCCCACCATGCTGATTCGCCACTGTGTTGCTCTACCATGGTGATGCTGAAAACAACAAAACTAATAGCAATACCTGTTTTTAAATACGGATCAATTGAGAACATAAGTAATGATTTTTTTACTTTTTTATTTTTCACATAATCCAACTTCGTCTGTTTCTAATAAACTAAAATGCTCTCAAGTAAACAAGTCTATAGTTTTACAAGAAACGACTAAATCAGTCCCACTACGGGATTTTTATAGTTGATAAACCTGATATTCCAATTCAAGGTTGAGCAGTAGTTTTCTAGAACAGTGATTAAGGACGTGTTATTCTGATGTGGTATTTTGATAACTATTTCCTTCACAAATGTGGGCGTTATAAAATTAGGGATACCAAATGTGGGCGGATTCAGAGCTAAGTCGAATTAATAAATTACACAGCGCACAATTAGTAACTGGACGCAAGTGAACAACAAGCCTACTTGTTCGATATCTGTCTTTAGTCTTTGGAAATTCTTAACCAATGGCAATGGGGTTGTTATTAAGGTACTGCGAGTTTCAAATTTTCACTTGATGCCTGTGATTTAATCCACTAAGTCTTAAATCTGCCATTGGGCAAGTCAGCTCTGTTTTTTAAAATTGTCTAACTCCAAGGATATTAGGATAATACTTGATAACCCAGGTTAAGGGATGGTTATCGACTACCGCAAACAACACCGCACTGTTACAAAAAATACTGATAATAAAAGTAAAACAGGCAGTCAACATTCAAAACAGTGTCTGGAACACTCTGCTATCTCACATCAAATACATTAACATTTCATTGAAAACTTATCGTTTATATATATATATATATATATATATATAGGCTATATGAAAGATGTTGTAATAACATTAATTGATAAAACTGACCCATCGAAGCCCACTGAGCGAGAACATTATTGGATAGATCGTCTTAAAACTTGGTATCTTCAGGGACTTAATTATTAATGTCAGTATAGTTTTAGTTTTTAAACTATGTATTCTTATTTAAATTATGTATTTTTGTTCAATTTTATTCTGCAAAAATGCAAATTTTAGGTTAGTGAATTGGTATAAATAGTAAGAAAGTACTGATAAAGACATTGCATGTAATCGAAACATTAATAAACTTTCGAAACGTTATTGTGGGTCTCCGTTGATTATTATATATATATGTGTATAT
>JAOBAZ010073111.1:0-11997 GCA_026546875.1 Pteroeides caledonicum | reverse complement strand
GCAATATCTTCTTAGTAATATAGAGCACACATTAGATTAGTTACTCAATGTAAGTTGTGGTTTGATGTTAGCACCTTCATAATTGACCAGTTTATGGAAAGTAAATTCAGTACCATTAACATTGTAACAATAAGGAAATTCTTTAACAAAACTGAATTTGGCTGTAGACGACTGTGCCATAGTATGGTTGTCTATTAGTTTCATTTGATCTGAAGTCATTATTTTGATAAGTTGGAACCCACTAATAATACATATATATATATATATATATATATATTTCAACATCACGTAAGAGTCTCGTCTCTGTCAATATTGTTAAATCACCATCCAAGTAAGTATGTTCAATACCGGGTATGTTTTTGAATGAAGTTATATTTAAATGCTCATTCACTGCCTAAACGAATTAAAAAAATACTTGTCTTGTGCTGTTATACAGTAGTGTAATAATACAGCGGGTAAAATGTTGAAAGAATACTCAAGAAGCGTGTAAAACATTTGGCTACACCTCGGCTACGTTGTTAACAATCTCTCGTATTCTCCTAACAATTTCCGATGGTGTATTATTATACCGAAACGCACGCGATTCGTTTTTTGAATTTTAAGGTGTGTAATTTCTTAATCAGTTAACTTGAATTCGGGTGGTATGGCGATGGCTAAAGCCCACAGACTAGCCTGTATCGCTTCAACAACACCTCACAGTTTAATGATTCTTTGTTTCACAACTTAGATCTTTACCACCACATGACCGTATTGTTGGTTTACTTGGTTCGGTTATCGATTACTCATACGCCGGTGGAAGTTCTTGTCCTGCTGTATTGCTTGTCATGAATCGATTAAATCGTGATTTACATTCCGGCTTGAAAAACGGTTTACAGTTTTCACTACGTCTGCAAATTGCTATGGATGTCATTCAAGGAATAAGGTTTTTGCACAGTCAAGGTTTAATTCATCGTGACATCAAACTTAAAAATGTTCTGGTAAGTGCAATACGCATTTTATATAGCAATTGTAACGAAAATATTATAACGGTTGTTGTTTGGGTACAGACCTGCAATCCGTTTTGGAGGAATTTTACAAATTTCACCTCACCATGTACTATGCGTGTATCTGTTGACCCCATCAAACATTTAACCGGGTTATATTTGGAAACAGTAAAACAAATATACGCGCACTGAAATGTACAGTATGTACGTCTGCTGTAATAAATAACAGATCTACTTATACAATGTAAAACAAAGAAATGCTGAAAAGAAAATATTTTTGCCGACACAATTATTTTTATGCATTGTTATTATTGGTGTAACATTTAGCTTACTGTATAAAGGTTTTGATTTCTGTGTTGCTTATTACTAAAAACAGTTTACGTATCGCGTATACAAATAGGGTGGTTAAAGAAATACGTGACTGTTAGTGAGAGAGAGAGAGAGAGAGAGAGAGAGAGAGAGAGAGAGAGATAGCCAGGATTGACAGTTGGAACTTGTAACGAGATATAGAGAAAGCTGTTGTTAAACAACAAAGATCGTTTTGACGAGAAGACCCTATACGACGTACAGTAGTAGCGTCGACACGTGTGTTTTCACGTCTTGCTAAGGTTGGTAACGGTGTGACATACCTATCCAGGAAATATTGTAGATGTGTCTTGATCGACTTAACAAGCCAATTATGTGTCACCGATATTTTAAAATGTTTTAGTGGTGTTATTATCTTAAATATTTTTCCCATCAATAATTAGCAATCTTGTATTTTTGTTCTCGGCATTCATTAATATTTTAAAAAGCAGTCGACCAATATAATGTTTGTGGAAGCTTTCGTCACGATGTCGAATCTGTAAGGCGAGACAAGCTACAGCGCTACAATAAGCTAAGAAAACAGTGCTTGACTGTTCGATTACAAACTCCAAAACTACAGAATTAGGACGTTGCGTTTGCAAACCTTATATTGGTCAAATGCTGTTGAATCTGTTCCCGGAGAAAAAGAGTTAAAAAAACGGAAACAATGATCACAATCACCTACGAGACAATGTTTTGGCAGAATACCAGAAAAAGACGCAGGATTATACAACCTCGTACCCAGTCTCTTTGCTCTAACGGTCCTTTCTCGCTGGAGTAAAGACCCTGGTATGGGTTGGTCACGTGACTCCCAGTTTTTAGGTAAAATTATATATTCTGTATTAGGGTGGGGGAGTAAGTATACATTGCTAATGTAATCACGCTATTGATATAAACAATTTATCGTTCGATACAAATGTTCTATGCTCAAAAAAGTACTACAGTTCTGGGGAAAACATCCAAAGCTCGTGCTGTCGTTTATGTTTATATTTATAAGGTTTGCGATGTTATTCACGTCAATAAATTATTTAGACTCGCCAACGTAAATATTCTTTTACTGGCTGTAGCCAGAAATTCCCTCGGCGGTTCTCTAACGTGAGACCAAAGCCTGCCGCAAAATATAGGTAGAACCTGTGAAAGAAGGCTCTCTAATTATGAAGAATTAAAAGAACTTATCGCAAGAAGCCAAGAAGTTGTCAAATCGCAATCGAGAGCAAAAAGATGCTTGGAACCGTTGCCTTTGACATTGCCAGCTGACGAGGTGATCCAACGGTAACGACAATTAAACAGCTGAACGCTCCCTCTTATTTTCTCCAAAAGAAAATGTTTCTGTAGGCTTAGACTTCTGTTGTTGAACGGTATATTAAACTAGGTGTATTTGCCCGTCTTAGATTTGAAAACAGGAACATGTTCAAAGCCAGTGTGCCTTAGTTTGGTTAAGTTTTATTTGTTATAACCATATGTCGTCGTTCGTTTGTTTTTTTATTTTTAAATATGACACGGTTTCAAAAGTTTGCTTGTTTGGTCAATTTTATGTATGTTTCCGCAATGTAATACCGCAGAAGCGGCTTATTAATTTTCAGGGATTATTAATTTTCAGCATAATCAGCGAGAAACTCGAGATGAAAGACGCATGTATGTTTAAAACATAAATGCGTCTTTCATCTCGAGTTTCTCACTGAAATTAGTGAAATCTTTGTAGAGAAATACTGCTTTCATTTGTCCTAATCTCATGCGTTCAACTATTTTCATTCTTGAGGCAATGATGGGATTAACGTCACGTGACCAGCCCATACCAAGGTTTTTATTCCAGTTTGGTAGGAGCGTTAGAGCAAAGAACCTGGGTACGAGGCTCTAATTGGATGTAATCATGTTATTTTTGTAACATCGAGTGGTTAGTTTCGGCCTCAGCTGAGAGGAGTGTTGACAACAAAATTTTGCCCGTAGGTTCCACCTGACAAGGCTTAGGTACTTCTTCATAGCCGATGTTTGTGTCGCGAGAGACTGCATCAATATTGCTGAGGGGACGTTTTCCTTTTCTATGTGAGGGTAGCTTTCATAAAATCAGACCTGATTTGAAATGACTTTTGCCACGAAAACAATGGCAAGCAAATTGGTGATGTCTTGATGCCAGTCTTCTTGAGATGGGAGTTATTTTTCCATATATTTTCCATATTTTGTCTGCGGTTGATGTTAAATGTTTTATTTCGACTAATGTCAGACGGCTTTACTACTTACAGTATAACAACTGCGAAGTGCTCTGTCAAGAACGAGTAAATTGCGCGTTGCTTAGCTGCAAAAATAAAATGTTTCTGTAGCGTTATGCTTAAAAATACAAAATGAACAATGCTTAAACAAAAAACATCACACTCCGACATATTACTCGCGTGAACGTTTCGTTGAGTAGCACCGGTCTATGTCATTTGAATAACTACCCATGTAAAGTGATTAAAAAGGGTGTTGTTTCTTTGTCTAGCTTGATATTGCAAATCGCGCAAAATTAACAGATCTTGGTTTTTGCAAGCCGGAGGCCATGATGTCCGGGTCGAT
Source organism: Pteroeides caledonicum (assembly GCA_026546875.1). NCBI lineage: Eukaryota > Metazoa > Cnidaria > Anthozoa > Scleralcyonacea > Pennatulidae > Pteroeides > Pteroeides caledonicum. The sequence continues at coordinate 8,119 of JAOBAZ010073111.1, read as the reverse complement.
TGTTGGAACACCTATTCACATGGCGCCGGAATTGTTCTCAGGGAAGTATGATGGGAGTGTCGATGTATATGCTTTCGGTATACTTTTCTGGTACATTTGTTCAGGTCAAGTTCGATTGCCGTTAAACTTTGAACAATGTGCTAGCAAAGACCAGTTGTGGACTTGCGTGAAAAAAGGGACACGCCCCGAGCGATTGTCTCACTTCAGTGAAGATTCTTGGAAATTGATGGAGAAGTGTTGGGATGGTGTACCTGAAGAGAGACCTTTACCAGGCTGTATCGAGATTATATTAGAAAAAATGAGTACAACACTTGAAAATCAGAAGAAAACCAAACGAATGTAATTTTTGAACATTGAGATAAAAAATCGTAAATCTGTATTGAATTGTGTAGAAATTACACACCTGTATGTCAAATGTGTATGAAGTTTTTTAACAGAGACGTGACCTGACACCATACATGTATAAAGCATAATCTGTGCCAAATAACAGGTAAAAACCTCGTATTATCGTTTTGGAGACTAGCTCGAACGGAACTAGTCCCTTGTCAGCTTAAATTTATGGTGTTAAAGCAATACTGGTTTGGTTAGGGTACAGAAGTTAATATATGTAGCATTGTTGGTACCTGTTACAACAGCTTCATATCGCACGGTTAAAGTGCTACTGCAATAGTTTTCGCTATTAAAATTATTGTCGTATTTGAATAAACTCGTAAAATGGTAAAGTAGATGACTGACAGTTATCTCATATCTCCTATCATTCTCGAGTTATCAAGTATTCAAATGAGGTAACCATGACGTCACATGTAGCACACAGAAAATTCACATATTGAAATATCGCGTTTATTTTTAACGCCATCGAATGAAATGACTCAAAATTTCGTATGTGGATACAAACTATTAAATGCAATAACACCGTGCTAGTTTTATGGTTGGTATAACAACTTGTTAGATTCTAAACTTGGTGACGTTCAAAACGTTATTGTTCATTTTCTTTCCAGTTCTTACTTTTTACGATTTGATATTGCTTGAGTTTATCAACCAGGTCAGTGAAAACCTGCTCGAGGATAACCTGCTCGAAAGACATCACGACCAAAAAGAAAAAAGACAATGTCGCTTTCGCAGCCATGAAAACTGGACACTCGCAATTTGTCGTCCGTATCCACATACAAAATTTTGAGTCATTTCATTCGATGGCGTTAAAAATAAACGCGATATTTCAATATGTAAATTTTCTGTGTACTACATGTGACGTCATGGTTACCTCATTTGAACACTTGATAACTCGAGAATGAGAGGAGATATGAGAAAACTCTCAGTCATCTGCTTTACCATTTTACGAGTTTATTCAAATACGACAATAATTTTAATAGCGAAAAACTATTGCAGTAGCACTTTAAAGGAACGTTGTTTATATATGATACTATTATGTCCGAGCATGAATTGTTTGAACACCTAAAGTATGTATTACATGATTGGTTTGTCAATATATCGTTTTAGTATGTATCTGATGTATGAAAATATTGTTGGTTTATCAAGACTGTTGTAGTACGGTGAAACATTCTGCTACAACCTTTCCATTTTTGATGTTAGTCATGATTTCGAAAATATTTTTCATTGACCATTTCTTATTGCTTCAATGCCGTAAAATTTTGTTTCTGGTATAAGATGTACTACAAAGCATAATTGAAAAATAAATATTTAATGCAGTGACGTTGGTACCTATCACAACTAGATGTTCTATCCGTACTACAACATGAGCGTCCGTGTTGTATCGGTTAACGGTTATGATTTCTTTTGTGTTTTCCTCATGAGTTACTAATGAGCTTTTTAATATCCGATGCAACACGGACGCGATTAACCTGTATTATTTGACAGAAAATACCAATAACCCTAGTAGTATTCTGTATCAAATGATACAGATTAATTAGTAGTCTGTACAAAATGATACAGATTACTGCATTCTTTATCAGGTATACAACATGCATCAGTTTCATGGGCTAATTCGTCATCATCTGTATATTTTCAAACAAACACTGTTTTAAATAGACGAACTCTTTGTTTCATTTAATATTTTTCGCAAGTTGCACGCCCTGTTGATATGGCTACAACACTGCGTTAACTGGTTATATTATGAGTTGATTTCTCGGAAATTTCGTGCCGCCGGTTTGGAAACATTTTTAAAAAAAGATAACGTCAAGTTGTAGCTTTAACTGGCTTGTTCCAAAATAGAATACGCATCGTTAAACAGGTACATCTGTATCTTTATTTTTTTATAAGTCCTGTGCATTTTATATTTTAATATTTTTGCAATTTACGTTTCGGCTTAGCCGAGCCCCAGTCATTACAAAAATATCGGAATGGTTCAGATTTTAAATCAATTTACTGCAAAGAATATACCAAAATTTTTAATTTGCATCTATGTATCGGCATATAATATCTCACTTGTTGTACGTAAATTAAGACATTGTACTTTTATGTATTTGAGTCGGAAGTTAGCGTCATGTGAATAATAAAAATTAAAATGTGATTTAAAATGATAATTTTGTTAATAAAAAATCAGTTAAAATAAATACCTCGTTCTTGATCAACTATAACCAGACTTCAGTAAATGACCCCTTCAGCCTATAGCGACGATGCACGCTACACTAAATCTCTGATTTCCCAACATGTCGTTACAAAAATTCCACCTCACGCTCTAAGTTCACATACTCAATTCCTATTCGAATTAACATACCAGTACTTCGTATGTGAAGCCAGAGGTAAATTGGGTGTGACTACCACTGATCTCAGTACACTGGATAGAGTTTCCTTACCCAGACAAATGAACTCCCGGGGACGAAACAGAAAAAAAGACAACCTCAGTCATGGGCGTTTTATCAGTTCACAACATTCTAATATAGAACCAAATAAAAACTAAACCTCTAACCATTAAAATACATGGTTACCCAAAAAGAACCTTCCTGCGGTTCGCGTGATCTATCGATTGTTTTGAATTTGGTCCGCAGAAGTTCATTAACTCTGGCTTCACTTTCGATAGCTGAGGAAGCGCTATCCAGTGTACTATGAGATCAGTGGTGACTACACATAAACTGCATAGTGATCTGTTATATAAATCGAGTAATTTGATTGGCTACACTACTCGACTTAATTGGCTACGCTACTCGCCATCTATTCGTTGATAGCTAGCTGGTAGCAAGTTTGTAGGAGTTTAATACTAGTAATTAAAATTCTTACAAAATCTTGTGTAATGTTCTCTACATTTGTCATTTGTTCTATAACTGATCGTCGATTTGTGAAATGGTACTTTATAACAATGTCTAAGTGGGTCTGTCACAGTTTTCTTGTTTATGTAATTTGGGTAAGAAATAAAATAACAGTTGTTTTGGGTGCGTTTTCTCGTTACGCGTTTTTACACGTATGCACTTTGCATTGAAAATTAGCATAAAATGGCAGTAAAGAATATTCCTGCCAGAAACGCCATTTTGGTACTCCAGATCCAGTGTACCTTGCGAGTTTGGGTGCCAAGTGTTGGGAGTCAGAGAAGCCATACAACAATGTCATATGGGAGCTCGCTGTGAACAGTGAAAAAAAAGAAAATAGAAGTAAATAAGGCCAGAATTCTAAACTAAAATCTTCATCGCCTTGCTAAGCAACATGTTTTAGATTCATTGAAGATACACGTATTTCATACAGTTTATGTATCTTGAATGATTACCAATGTGAGTGTTGATTGTTTTTACTGTTGTTTACGTTTTTTACGAGTTTCTAGATTACCTGACACGGTCCAAAAACTACAACATGTAAGTAATATCATTGGATGACAAAAATGAATCCATCCAGTTACATAGAGGTCACCGCGCCTGACAAGATGGCGGCCGCCCTGAATTTAAACTTGCCGTGAGGCCTTGCAAATAAAAATAAATTGTTACAAGAAAAAGCTCACCTTTTGAAAGAATTATTGTTTCAATCAAAAGAGCACAAGAAACTTAAGCCTGGTTCACATATGCCGCCAGTGTGCTGGCGACCATGCCGCCGATACTACCTGCGACACTGTTTCAGTATATGAGAACATGTGTCGCCGTCATTCGCGACATCGCAGATACCTCCGGCATGTCGCCGAAGTTGAGCTTGGACCAACTTCGGCGACATGTCGGCGGTAAAGCCTGGTTCACATATGCCGCCGGTGTGCCGGCGACCATGCCACCGATACTACCTGTGACACTTTCGGTATATGAGAACATGTGCCGCCGTCATCCGCGACATTGCAGATACTTACGCCGGCATGACGCCGAAGTTGGTCCCAGCTCAACTTCGGCGACATGGCGGCGGTGTGTATCTGCGATGTCGCGGATGACGGCGGCACATGTTCTCATATACTGAAACGGTGTCACAGGTAGTATCGGCGGCATGGTCGCCTGCACACCGGCGACATATGTGTACCAGGCTTTACCCAATGGGTAGCGTGTTTGGATAGCGTTGCGAGAGTTGAGAAAAGCTACTGAAATCACGAGCCGAAGTCGAGTGATTTCAGTGGCTTTTCTCGACTCGAGCAATATCCCAGCGTGTTTGACTAACGTCATCCAAACACGCTACCCATTGGGTAATTGTTTTATAAATTATTTGTTTTATAAAATAACAACAAGAAATTTTATCGCATATTTTATTGGTCAAACGTTTTTGATGACCGCCATCTTGAACATTAATTAGCTTCGGTTTTGGTGACGTCACAAGCAGAGAAACCGTGAAGAAACGTGTGATTGTATTAAGAGGACAATTTGTGTAACTGACTCCAGACAAACAACAAATAAACCTCACATTGTAATACAGTCTTAAAGACTTTTTAAGTAAAAAACTTCGCGTGACCCTGGTTATGTCGTCACACCACTTCCGTGAATATTCAAGATGGCGGCCGTTGTCCAATTTTACCAAGTTTGAAGTGAAATATCTCGAAAACAAAGAAAGATACAACAAACCTGTAAAGTAACTTATTAAATACTTTTAAGAGTTCTTTCATTTAGGACGATAAAAAAATATTGCCATATCCCTTTAACCCGTGTTTGGATCGTGTTATCCAAACCCGGCTATTAACACGGGTATCAGAGCGCGCGTAGCACATGTTATTTTATAAAGGTATTTAAAGTAATGTTCATACGTCCATAAAATTTTTATGACATTTAGCATGCTTTCTGTAAATATACACATTTTCTGTAAATATACACATTTGATTATCAAGGAATATTACGACAACAAAATTTAAAATAGGAAAACAACGCCAAAATACTGTTTTGCCAAAAAGTAACCAGGAAAACACGTACAAGATCGTACTTATAATTTGTTTATATAATTACATAATGGGTAGTGTGTTTGAATAGTTTTATCTAAACACACTGAGATGTTGCGAGAGTTGAGAAAAGTTCTCAACTACTCCGCAACAAAACAGCGTGCGTGTTTAGATAAAGCTATCCAAACACGCTACCCATTAGGTAATTGTTTCATAAAATAACAACAGCAAATTTTTTCGGAAATTGTATTGTAACGTCACAGTATTAGAACTTAATTTAACCCGTTTTTGGATCGTGTTATCCAAACACGGCTATTAACCAATCAGCGCGCGCGTAGCACATATGTTATTTTATGACATCTATTACAGCTGTTAAAGAACCATTTAGACCTAAATACAGCATTAGATAGGGTAATACAGAAAACTAATTCGTCAATACACAAGCAACAGCTGTACTGGTTCACAGCGAAATCCTTAATGTTTCTCCCACTGTTCCTCTGGTTTACAACGACTACTGGACCTGTGCTAACCCAATTCAACACAAGGGTTATTAACTGGCATGTCTATCTCTGCAGAGTTAACATCATTATCAGATCGTTTGAGCTCTGGTGTTCCACGCGTGATATCATCTTGCGAAAGATCAACATTCCAACGAAAAACACCCAACGCTATGGTCTGTTATTTTATATAAAGAACAACAAAGCACACACATTCCCGTGTTTCTTGCAGTAAAAGTAGCAACAAATATAACCGTGGAAACTTTTCAGCGATATGTTTGGTTCGTTAAGCACGAAGTCTCGTGAGTTCACATAAATGAAACGCTAAACCTGTCTGCAATCTAACTATAGCTAACTTTCAAAATCTGGTTTGTTTAGAAAAAGTGGATCTCATATCCGTTACTAAGACCTGGTTGAATAAGAATGTTGACGACGCTGAAATTTTTTCTTCGGGGCGATTTTCCGTAAAGACCGGTTAACTGGTGGTGGTGGAGTTCTCGTGGCGGTGAAATCTAGCTCATTCTCATCCTATCGGATAATTCAATTTCACACTCATTTCGAGTTAGTTGCTGTTGAACTGACAACTGCTAGTAACCTGAAATACCTTGCGTGCTGTGACTACAAACTTCCGCAATACACGAATAGACAGTGGCTAGAAGAGTTCAACCATTTTCTGGCAAAAATTTTTAGACTATGTTAACATTTGCTATGTGGATACTTCAATTTTCCTAAGATTTGTTGGGAATCACCAGAATTAACAACCGATGTTGACGAAGTACATTTCACAAAACTATTAAATGGCCACTTTGCCAAGTCAAGACAATTCCAATGCGAGGTGACCATCTTCTTGATCTCATTACCAGCACTCCTGACCAAATTGAACATGTGTACCACAAGGTACATGTAGCATCTTAGGACCAATACTCCCTCTGCTCTATGTCATAGACTTGCCGGTAGTGTGTCTTGCTGATGACACGAAGCTGTTTCGTAAAGATGACTCGATCACAGATTCGTGCTTACTCCAAGATGAGCTGGGTAACCTGGACAACTGGTCTTCTACACCCGGACTCACATTCAATGAGCTCAAGTGTTAATTACTTAGTGTAACCAGAAAAGTTAATTCAATTAAACATTGCTATACCGTCAAAGGGAAGGAGCTGGTAGCAAGATCGCCGGAAAAGGATCTGCGAGATTGGGTCTCGATCGACCTGACTTGGAACAAACATGTTCTTCATCGGTGTGTGCCTGGAAACAAACTGCTTTGGTTCCTAAAGCGGAGCGGCTCAGAAATAACCAACATGAGGACACGTAAGTCTCTTTATGTTTTCTTAGTAAATTCGCCCCGTTTTTGCTTATTTAAGTCAGTCTCAAGTGTAGTCACCTCAAAACATCAATTTAATCCAACGCGTCGCACGAGTTTAAAGAAGAGCAACCAAGATATTAGTGAAATTACCGTACTCATGCAGTGAGACTTACCAGAAAAGACTGGTATCTTGCTGATGTCTTACTGGCATGAGTAAGACGCTCGTTATATTCAGTGCTTCCTTTTCCTTTCGTTCTTGTTTTGATACTCAGTAGGTTTATACCACAATACACCCTTTCGATAATTACGTCATGGATGGGTTTTTGGCCTGGGAGCCTCGCTGTCGTGAGTAAAAAACGCAAAGCGATTGGCTAATGTTTCATGGGAGCGAGGCTCCCAGGCCAAATGACGTAATTATCGAAAAGGTGTATTTTATGTTGGCTTACTGACTTATGATAATCTTCTTTGGAATTTTCCAATGAAACGGTTTCTTGCTTCCGTTTGTGTCCTTGCCACGTTGATGTGCCTTGACAACTGCCCACTGCCTTTAGTCTGGCTTTGGACTTTATTGTTTTTGTTTTGTAGTTAATCTTCACGCTACAACATTTTTCACTCATAATGAACTTTTATTTAATTAAACTTTTATAATTAAACTTTTATTTCTATATATAATTTATTTGTTGGCTGAGACTTGTATTGTTCTTCCCCTCCCCCTCCCCCTCGATTGTTTATAACTCTCAAAGTCCACTATCGGAGAAACCACGATTCGTCTCTTGCCACGTCTGGTAATTTTACATCTGTGTTCAAAACTGTTTTTGCACGCCAAGTTCAAGTTGTACGATTATAAAAACAATCAAGCAATGTCGAAAACTAAAACAAGTAACATGACAGCTTGCAACAAATTTAGTCAATGAACACGACTGGTTGTTATACATGGTCGGATCCAGCATTAGTGCACCTGGTTTGCATAACAAAACAAGTTGGTCAAAATAAAATTTTGATTGGCTAAGCAGTGATATGCAAATTAGGTGCACTAGT
>JAOBAZ010073000.1:0-12000 GCA_026546875.1 Pteroeides caledonicum | reverse complement strand
GAAATAATGTGGAAACCAGCCCCAGTTATTATGCAAATCCTTAACTGTTCCTTTTACGAGTTTCTACAGAAATACAATCTTACAGTTCTTAAGCCAATTTTTGTTGCTTCGCATACAGTACAAGGTTACGGTCATTTAGATGAGGTCTCTGCTTTGTATGGTTTAATGTGGAACACTCCGAATTATCTAAAGGGATTAACCGAGAAATTTCTTAACATAGAACAACATCAACTAAACATGATTCGTGGTGGTTTCCAAGAATTATGGAGAACGGTGAAAAGATGGACAAATATTAAAGTTTTGTTTAATGTCCAGATAAAAGGCATTAAGAGATTACACAGTTATGTAAGAGTTTACTACTCCAGAAGAAGGTCGTCAACATTTGATTTTTTGATTTGGACGCCCAGTTTATTTTCCAACATTCACTTAATCCATGCAAGTAAAACCGAATGGAACATCTTTTCCAAGCTTAAGCCTGTCTGGTTTACTACAACTTTATTTGATTCAACATACGGTATACGTGGTGTATCACCAATTGACTACTGGATTAGTAATATTGAAAACAAACGCGAGCACTCAGTTTGGGCCCAAAGAGATTCCTTTGGTACTTTGAGTGGTTTCTATGGTCCGGCGTATCAAAATGGATCGTTACCAGGAGGACCTGATGGTAAATTTATTAGAAGTGGAGTACTTTACCAATACGGCAAAACAAATCCTAGTCCCAATTACCTAACTGTAAAGGCACACATCGAACTTCTGAAAACAAATGCATCAAATATTTCGTTCATAAAGCAAAAGATATGGGAGTACTTTCCAAGATTTTCTCCTCAAGAGATGTCTAAGGGTGTTCTATGGGATATCTTTGAGCTTCAAGGTAATAGACGCACATGGTTTGCAGGCTCATCTGTTAGTTTTGAATCTGTGAAGAGTGTCCTTGAGTACAACAAGTTGCTAGTCTCACGAATGGCAACCGAGAATCGTTTCTGTCGTGGGTATCGTGGAAAAAAATTTTAATAAATGGCAATTTTGTGTGTTTTAGTGCTGGGACAACTTTGCTTTAATAGATTGCTACAGATGTAGACTCAAAATATGGTGTTTGTTTGTGTAAAATGTTAAATAAAACTGGCTTTTTTGTGTTTAGATATGGGATAAGGTATATTAAACTGGTTGTCTTGTGAAAAAATTATCTGTTCAATTCACATCTTAATTAAACCTCATCGCCAAATAAGGTGGCGTAGCGTTTGCGGTTTTTTAATATCTGGTTTCGTTTTCAAGATACTCAATTTTTAACGTGAAAAGTAGGTCCTAGGTCACTTCATCTACTTAACAGTATTTTACTAGATTTATAAAACCAAGAATATCTTTAATTTTGAAAGAAGCAATTGATTTATACTTTGTGCAAGTACAACAACAAAGAATGTCTCAAATCTCAAAATTCGCATCGATATGTTTTCGTTAAAACCATTAGGCAAGAAATGCAAAAAAAACATATTTATTCACTATTAAAGAAAATTTAAGCTAAAGCACGTGGATGGAATGCTTGTATAAACACGAAAGTCAAGGTTCAGTTTTTACAATGATTTTATTGTTCGCACATTTTTTGCGTGCGTGTATACCACATGGCTATAGTGTTGCAAAGTTTGAGTTCTGGGCAAGATAGAATTTCCCAATTAGTTCGACATTTCTGTGACCGTTGTTTTGATACAAAATACTACCGACACTAATTTAAGTAGCTGCCTTTTTAGTTCTGTGGACCTTTTTATTTCGTGGAGAGATCATTTTGGCTTGAAATGTTTTATTTATTCGAAAGGGAAGCATTGCCAAAAATCCAATTTAGATCTTAGCTAAACAATACATCAAAATAAGCTAGCAGGCGTTGCTGTTTTTGCAATATCTTAAAAATATAAAAAAATTCCCGTTTGTTTAAACAAGCTAATTACGTCATAAGTCATGTCATCAACTTCAGAATATTAAATGGGTTCTGTAAAACAAGGAATATCTTCCTTGGTGCAGAAATTTAACAAAAATTTGTGCTATTATGGCAAAACGAGTGCAAAGAACGGATTTGAGATTACCTTCAAGAGTGTTAAATGAATTAAATCAGAGAGATGATTTTTTCCTAATATTAAAAGAATTCGCTTCAGTGAATTTGACACAGTCAACGGTGAAATGGACATATAAATTCTTAATTTGTTTTTATAACACAGACTAAGTGCTTGATAATTCTTCTATTCATTTAAAATATTTTTCATAGCTTTTTATTGGCTAATAGCCATGTGTAAATTCGTCATGTCCAACGAGCGACGTCGTAACGCGGGACACAACTTTTTTTCTTTCTTCTACGTAAGGTCACAACAATGAAGAAGAAGTCGTATCTTACGTTACGACGTCATGCCAAGACGACAAAATCAACTTCAAATGGAGCCAGCTGTTTTGAATTTTAAAATAATTTGTGTGTTGGCTTTTGCGTGCGTTGACCTTGCGCGTAATTTTTTCATTCTTTTAGATAAATAAATAATAAAACAATTATAGAATTCGCTAGGAATCAGCAAAAGTGCTCTTTGACTCCTAATGATCTTTTCTGTAGTATCTGTTAATGGGACTATTTGATTTAAAAAGGTTTTTCATTAGGCGGTACGATAGTTTACTCCGAGGCTAACATACCATATCATCCCATCCAATCCCATATCATTCCATACCATACCATACCATACCATACCATACCATACCATACCATTAATCATACCATACCATATACCATATCATACCATACCATACCATATCATATCGTATCATATCATATCATATCATATCATATCATAATCATATCATACCATACCATACCATACCATACCATACCATACCATATACCATACCGTACCATATACCATACCATACCATACCATGCCATGTTATGCCAAGTTATGGCATGCCATGCTATGCCATAATATGATGAAAATTCAATTACAGAAAACATTTGGGTGAAAGTAAACCAAAAGTAACAGTCCACCAGTCCGCTCACGACTCCACTTTGCAAAATATTTTTTACTTTGCCAAATTAAATGCAAAAAAAGTAACGAACCTGGGAAAATAAATTCTTAGTAAATACTGACTTTTTTTACTTAGTAACGTAGGAAATTTACTTCGTTACTGGCTAACACTGACTTTGTGCTAAATTTATAGTGTTCTATTTGTGTAGCTTTCAGTAGCTTCAGTTCAATCGACTTATATACTCTTTGTTTGTTAAAATGTTTTAACTACTAAGGTTCGTTATACAAAATTGCGATTTTAAAGTGCCTATTACACAAATTTGTTTATTGCAATATCAAAGAGTTAAGCTGCTGAAGAGGTGGACGTGAGGTTAAAAAGTGTCCGGTGATTGGGAACGAATTTACAGGAAATGACGCCACCGAGTTTACGTAAAGCCAACTTTAGCCAATAGATTGAGAATACATCTCATCAGTGATGTGAAACCATAACAACTTGATTTAATTGATAAGATGTATTCACGCTTCATTGACTGATGTCGATCTTGTGTAAAACTTGTAAAGGCCGTGTCGTGATTTTGACGTCATTTTCTCCAGTCCCCGGACACCTTTTAACCTCACGTCTACCTTTTCAACAGCTTAAGCAGTTTATTATTATCACTTTTTTAAAACATTTAAACTTACACCATAATGAACTACTCAGAATAACTATTTGACGTTGCAATAAAAAGAATTCGTGTCATAGGCAGTGCCTAAATTACGCAAATTGAAAAGTTGATAAAAAACCCCAACCCCTATCGCTATTTTATCAATATTCAAAAATTTTAGTATAATTTCAACAGACCATTGTTTTTCTACATTTTCCTCTTAACTCCCAACGTTGGTGAAATGCGTTTTCGTCCAACGATTTTTAATCTTATCGTATTTGACTATTTTTGCTTTTAATAATACAAAAAAGTATCATTCGACCGATAAAGAATTGATTTTTGTTGCTGTTAAAAAGCAGAAATAAAACTTCAATAATAAACGCATGGCACCATGCTAAAATTGGATAACTTTTTTTTGATACACCGTGCATAACTCGAGTGTTTGTTTCCGGTTAAAATAACTGGCAGCGAGTTAATTGACGTGCAGCACACTGACGAAACATCAGAGCGTTTGCTGATAGTAAACAACCCTGCCACTGGCATAGCCAGAGGGGGCAGACCCCAATTAGAGGAGTACTGGCCCCGACTCTTCCTCGCCCTCAAATAGGCTATCAAAAATGCGTGATAATGAATTTGAAAATGATTTTATAGCATTTAGATTGCTGGGCTATTGTACATTCCAGCTACATATTCCTACCAGTACAAGCATACTAAAAGAATTTACATATTTTGAAGCAATTCGAGCGAAACCTGTGCGTACTATTAGCTCACGCCCAGTACTCCTACCCAGTCTCTTTGCAACTGTAGTGGTGGCTCAAACAAAACACTCGCTGTTGTTTGTTCTGTAATGAACCTATCATTTGTTTCCAACACCCCCTTGGAGTCGTGCAACCTACGGGAATTTGACACTGAATTTTACCCAGGGACAGGAGGTTTTGGGCGTGGCTGGGACGATTTGACATAAACTGCCAACACTATATTAAAATCCCATATGAAGTAATGTGCTCAGAAAACAAAGTTTAATTCCACAATTCGCGCAGTCGCGAGTTAAATTTTAGACGGTGACATTTACTTTTATTGTAACAGGTATGTAAATCATGCTGTAGTTAGGTTTTACTTGCGTTGGGGGACATCTGACTACGTTTGCTGCTTGAACCATATTTCATTAAAGAATACTAGTTACTGTAAGAAATCTAGCTACGAAATGAATATTGACTTTTTTACTTGTGACCCTGCAAAGTTTGAACACAAATGTATCATGTGCTGCCTATTAAAATAGTCCACCCACCTCATTTGGACCAAATGATTCAATCTTATCTGAAAGGATAAATGTACCATTCTCCCCTGTAGATTTTTGTACTAGATTCATAAGATTGGCAAAATGTTGTAAGACTTACAATCAGACCAAAAAATTAATATTTACACGGGACATTTATATGAAATATACACTAAATTTGAATCCGGAAGCAGGGAACTCCGGGATGTGTGGAAACAAATGATAGGTCATAGGTGCAAACTGCAGACCTGTGCATTCACGATTTAAATAGACACAAATATTTTTCTCCCAATTTTTACACCTTTTTATAAAAGTTGTATTTTATATTGATTAGATTTTTACTTGACTGTTTTGCAAGGAAGCAAGTTCACTTGCAAAAGTATTAAAATACTTCATGTTAGAATTCTGACTCATGAATTAAATTCTTTTTTAAAATCATTAATAGAGGGGTTTTTTCACTGAATGTACAAGCAGTAAAGAATGTAAGGTCCAAAAAGTCTGGGGACAATTGTATTTGTACCCCCTATTATGCCAAAAGTGGAGGACCGGTCTCTCCCCCAACGATTAACAGCTTTGTACCACTACTACAGTATAACAAAGTCCATGTCCCCAATAAGGGAGATGACACAATGATTTGTTGGATGTGTGTTAGGGCATATCAGAGTAGTGACAGGTGGCCACGTTCAGTCGGTGCAGAAAGGTGAAAAAGGCAAAGGAAGGTACTGCCAGACTGTATGAAGTGCAAAATGTTAAAGGGACAATGAGAACATGGAATAAATGGAGGTTGGAAACAAGGTAAGGAAAGGGTGTAAACATGCATAGCTAACCTGAACAAAATCTGTAACATCATAGGCCCACATCTACATAACCAGGAGAAACTGCTCTAAAACTGTTCAAATGTCATTTGGAACTTGAATATGAAATGGAAAACTTGTCATGTCATGGTTACACAGATTATGGGAGATTTTCATATTTTCATGTGAAATTTGTAAAGCTTGAGATGAATTATCACTGTGATAAAGCAAGCTTGAAATAAGATATGGGAATGCAATATCCTCTAAAATAAAGTGAGCACTGTAAAAAAATTACTGTAAATAGCAAATTTACATAACAACATTCAGTATCACTTGATGTGTGCATACCATTTCAAACAGGTTTTTTTAATTTGAAACTAATTAGAGTTGAGCAGTGCTGGCCACAACCGAGGACTAAACGGTAACAGGCAATTTTACTCAACATGGAACCCCCTATACCAGCAATGGTTATATTAAAGTCTAGTCCATTTACTGGCACAGTACAAATTTAAACATTCCCATTATACATATAATTACAACACTGGTATACATATAATTAAATATTAACATATTAAAAATGTGCTCCATTTACCAGTACTTTCTTTGTCAACCTTGGATTTCCAAACCTTTTTCCAGGTAAATGATAAGAAACTTATGCATTAAAATATTTTTTAAGAAAAAACTCCAGTGATAACTGTCATAACGTCTACCACTAAATTTGTACAGAAGTAAGTACAACTAAGTTTGTTTTTATATAATATCAATCTTGAAACATTTTTATAAAAAGTTGCAATGCAAGCTTGTTACAAAGCTTAACATGCTTTTTTATTAGTTGTATATACAAAAAAATATAAATAAGCATCATTATCATGCATATTTTCAAGAGCTGTGCAACATTATAAACCAGAAATAGCTTAACACAATTTTTGGTGAACATTTTGCTATTTCAATAGTCTTCATTTAATTTAGTTTATGTGGTTGCACGTCTATGATATTCAGGGGTTGCATTTATATAATCTAAACTAAACAATATTTCAGCTTCCTTGGATAAGAAGTTTAAAAAGTCTTGAATACATGACACTAGAAACTGCATGTTCTTCTCATCAAAGTTTGAATAAGATAAGGCATTACCTAGTCGTATAAAAAGCCGCAAAAGATGCTCTACACCATAAATGTCACACATGGGTTTTGTGGGAGAGTCACTCAGTATGTCACTATATTGTGGCCTTTCAAATTTGTAGAGAAGTTGAGTTCCAAGCATTACATTGAAGTATTTTTGTATGCCCTCAGTCATTTCTTCAGCTACACCAAGACGTACCCCATTAGGATTATCAACAACAGATTGAACATAGTCTTGTAAAATGTGATGGACTGTCTTTTTTCTTGGTAATGGAACAAGTTGCTTTTGCCTTGTAATTAAATCCCAATCATCAACAAGCCAGTGTTGTAATTCTTGAGGAATGGAAATTTTGATATCAATTCGAGGAAGAAAGTTCTCATCATTTTCACTATTTGCTAGACGTGATCTTTTTCTCCTTGATTGGCTGTCAACAGGTCCTTCTCTCTTTTGAGACTTGTCCCCTACCTCATTTCCCTTCTCAATTTTCTTTCTAGCTTTTTTACTTTTTCTACACATAGTGATAAACAGAACCAACAAATATTAGTTACAAGTTGCACTAAACAAGAAAATAATCGAAGGTAAGGGACCAGAAGGGACAATCATGGGGTAAGTAATAACGTACGTGGATAGTTTCGTTTAATACAGTGTATTTGGCATTTTATCTCTTTACAGGAATGGTAATGTCAATGACTCATGTTATCTCATGACTCATATTGTCATTGACCTGATTTGATCATTAAATTTGTCGGAGATTGTGACAAAGCATACACACAGAGTGTAGATATAACAAGTCTTCAATAAACTACTCACAAATTTTGCTCTCTTAGCTCTTTCTGCTTTTGTAGATTCGCTTCACAATACTTTAGCACACGACTTTCCGGTACCCATTCGTCCCAATTCTTATTCCAGCCATTGTAATGAATAAAGTACCGAGGCATTTTCTCCTTCATTGCCCCTTTTAAACATTTTGCTTCGTACATCAAAGGACCATGGTAGCAAAGAACTCGTTCTCCATCGGCGAATTTTAGTTTCTGGGGCATTCTTTGATCAAATAAATTGACAAACGCTTCGAAAGCTCAACAAACACAGTTAAACAACGTGGTCTCGTGTCGCGGGTTGAAGGAACCGAAGGGCAATCAGTGACGCAACATATCAAACGTTTGACATGATTGGTGGAGAAAATTTATAGGGATCTTAGTGATACTAGGGATAAGAAAGGATCATTGGGAAAAAAGAATATAGGACAAATTAATGATTATTAGGGCTCTCACTTTCAAAGACATTTCTTTGAATTGAGGATTTTTTATCTTTTTATGATTTTATTATGGCAATTTAATTTGTTGAGAATTTTTAAGAAATTAATAAACTTTACCTAGAATGTTTATTTATTATAAAAAAACATTGTACAACTGCAATTAAAACGAACACAAATGGTGCAGCAACAATATGGCAGCAACCTCGTACCCAGGGTCTTTTCTATCAAAATAGATACTTGTGCAATTTAGCTGTTTAAAGCAGTGATCCTTGTATAAGTACTTAATAATAGCTCAATACGATTTAAAACAAGCGTTTTGCCAGGAATACTTTTTTACAAATTTTATTTGCTTTTTTCTTATTTTACATAGAACTTGGCAAAACGCCCTTAAATTTGTGTTCGCTTATCTGTTGCTAGGTTGGCAATTCAGCTCAGTCGGCTAGGCACAGGTTTTGAAGACCGCTTTCAGAATAGTAAACTGATGATTTACCGTATGCAGTCTTACGTCATTGGCGTAATTGGGCTTAAAAACTGAGGGGCGCTTAGGTGGGCACAAAATAATTTGGGGATTGAACACAGCGTATATTTGTTTTCCAACTTAAAATTCAGTTTTTTTTCTCGATATGAAGTCACAACGTGGACGAAAAAGTCGTATCTCACGTTATGACATCATGTCAATGACGACGACGGCGAAGGAGCCGGAAATATGAAACGACACAACTGGCTTCGTTTAAGGGAAAGTAATTTTTTCATTCTTTCAAACAAATAATAAAGCAATTATTGAACTCGGTTTTTGCATGATATGAAAAATTATCAAGCTTCAATTTGTGGTTATCAATCTCAGCCTTCGGCTTTTGTTGATAAGGACAACTCCAGCCCAGATAATTCTTCAGTATCACAGTCAACCCCATCCAATAATTGTTAATTATTCGACTTTAGTAAAAAAGTACGTCTGACGGGAAAAATACATGCATTTCTTACATAACCTCGCTTCCATCATGTGTTTTTACCAGGTTTGGCTTGTCCACCCGTCGTTGCAAACTTGTCCACTTCGGCTTGTCCACCCCTTTTGCGCAATCCTTGATTTGTTGGGCATACAACCACCTTAAGTCTATACGTCCAAACAAGGCGCCGTTCAGAGTTGAAGAACTACTGTTCGGCTTGTCCACCCCTCGTTGCAAACCCTCTGTACCAGAGAGTTAGGACATGTATTGTTTTCATGTTGGAACGAAAATGGCGGAATACAATAGCGAAACAAAAGATCGCCGCCATTTTTGATCCAAAAACGGCCAAATTCTAAAGATTTGTTAACAATACATAACTCAACTCTCTTAATAGAGGGCTCTGGTTTTTATAAATCAACCTGTACGGTGTATTTCCATTTACTGCAATAAATTACACGATGTCTATAAATTTGGTGGATTTTTACTTTATCCACTGTGGATCTGCTTGGACTTTTTTTTTAAACAACCTCTCACTGTTAATTCGAGAGTGTTAAATTAGCAACACCAAGAAGAGGTGTTAAGAGTGAAATGCTAATCTAACACTAATTTGTGTGCTGGTTTAACACCACGTAGTTCCGTGTTAACATAAAGGTGCTACATTGACACCAAGTGTTTGTAACACCTGAAGGTCGTGTTAAATTAACACCACCTGCTTAAGTGGAAGGTGTTAAATAGGCCCTGTTTACGGTGTTAAACTTTTGGTGTTATTTTAACTCCATCACAATTGTTAACAAAGGCGCTAAATAGTTAAAACACATTGTTTCCGATGTTACATTTTTGGTGTTATTTTAGCATCATTATTAGGGTTAAACTAATCGTATAAGGCGATCTAAAATCTCCTATCTTTTAATAAAAGTTTGTGAAAAAGTTTACACAAAATTGCTTGGGAAATGTACATTGTTATTTTTAGGGTGTTGAAGCATCAACTTAGGTAGTCTTCCATCAGCACCTGTATAAAAAGTTACTTGTAAGGTGTTAAAACAACACCGAAAAAGGTGTCTATTTAGGCCTGGTCGACTTTGCTACAAACGTTTGATTTAACATCTCTCTTGAACATTACATCAAGGCGTTAATTTAACACCTTGCTTGACCTAAGGAAGTGGTACTTCAACACCTCATGTAGTGCTAAATCAGCACACCTCACGCGGTGTTAAATCGACAATGGACTATGAGCCTTTTCAACAAATTAAGTGCATAGTTAACCCTACCAAGGCGTTACTGTATTTGTTGAGAACCATGTACATGTATGTATATAAAATGATTTATTTGTGTTAAGGGGTGTATATTTGAAGTCTTATATTGATATTGGATACGAGATTTATTGGAGATCGTTGAGCTTTTGGCTGAATACGACCCATTTCTGGCCCAGCACATCCAAATACATGGCAACCAAGGCAAAGGACATGCTTCCTATTTGTCGTTATCAATCTCAGCCTTCGGCTTTTGTCTTCGTCGATTTGCGAAGAAGTTATAGAACTCATAGGCAATGAAGTTCGTTCTACCATTGTGCAAGTGGTCAAATCGTTGATCCATTATTCTGTATCAGTTGATTCTAACCCGGATGTAACACACATTGACCAACTAAATGAGAGAGGAGGACGACAACAGGTCTGTTAAATTATTGATCTATGCTCGTCAATCTCAAACAGAATAAGCTGAGTGAAGCTTTCACAAATGTAGAAATTGAATTCCGGATTTATCTCACCATGATGGTCAACAACTGCACGGGTGAGCGCTCGTTCTCCAAACTGAAACGCGTAAAGAGTGTTTCACGTAGCACGATGGGACAGGCACGTCTAAATGCTTTATCACTGATGAGTATAGAATCAAACATTTTACGCTCACTTGACTTTTCGAAACTGGTTAATGACTTTGCTTTTGCAAAGGTGCGAAAAATTCCTTTTGTGTAACTTGTAAAATATGTTGCTGAAAAATTCTTCTAAATAGCACCACTTTTGTTATACATAAAATCTGGTATATAGTATCATATTTTCCGCTGTACATAAACATATTTGGCTGAGTGGAGGGGGGGCATTAATCAACCACCTAATGCCAGGGGTGACAGGGCCCCGCGAAGGCTTAGTCCGGCACTGAGAAGGAACGAGTAGCCTCATTAACCTATCATTAACACGACGAACGATTCGTAAAATAGTAAGATTCTGTTGGTTTATGCTAATCACTGGTGTACGAAAGCGAAATAATATCCTCATTAAATAAGCCAATGAGTCTTATTTCAATACATAATACCATGTTCGCCTCGAATTTCTTTGTTCTCACAGGTGATGTAAACCTCGTATTTCCCTCATTACTAGTGCTTCCACAAAAAATTTGCATACGACTTTCACTGTGGGGGAGGGTGTCGTCAAATAAAACAAACGAATAACTTTTCCAAGGAAGGACAATAATATTTAACCCCTCCCCTCCTAGGGGCAAGGTATTGGAAGGAAATTTCCTTCAAAAGTGAAAGACCTGCTCATTACCCATGCATAGCATTTGTCTACTAAATTTCCCCGGGAAATTTAGAAGAACACAAAGGAACCTTTTTCTTTTACTAAATTTCCAGCTTGCATAACTGACGTGCAAACATCATAGGACGTGTACGCTACTCACAACTTTTTATTATCTGAGACGAACATGAACCGACTTGCAGCCATATTTGTAAATAAAAAAAAGCTATAAATTCATTACTGTCATGCACTTAAATAGCAGTTGCAAGTACAAAGCATGTCTCATAGGTATGACTTCAATCAGTTAGCGACATCAATCAATACTAAAACTCGTTAACCAGTTCACTGGACCATACAACAAGAAAAACATAAACTTATAATATCTCAGCGTATTTTTCTGACTATTTCTCGGCAATCATAATATTACAAAGTAATACCATGGCTTTCGGGAAATTAGCGATTAAATTGCC
>JAOBAZ010072889.1:0-12001 GCA_026546875.1 Pteroeides caledonicum | reverse complement strand
CTTTATTGTATCTTTGCACAACTTTTTTTCATAAATCCAATGGATAGCGAACTAAACAGATTGCATAATAGCTAATATTCAGTGGTTGTGCAAATATCAATTCATGTTACTGGGACGTCGAAAAAGAAAACGTATTATTGGGGCGTTCTCGACGTTTGTATTATTACCATGAGGACTTTTGGTAAATTTAGGCAAATTGGGGTTACTTTTACCATGATCATTACACAATAATAAACGCACATTCCAAGGCATGACTATGCAAAATAATATTAATTGCAGAGAGGTGAGAGATCAGGCACTGCAGAGCCTGGAGGGTTAGGGAGGGCTGCACGCCCCCAATATTTTGCGGACCGAGCGTTTGATCATCTACATAAACAAACGTGGCTGTCAATTTAAATAACAGCTTTCGTCTCTTCCCTCTGGTGTTGTAAATATTGCGGGTCAGCGATGTGCACATCGGTAAAAAAAGACTCTTTAGTTTGGTCTCAGCATGCTTTGCTGCTAGTCAAATATTTGTGGTTGTCAAGCTCACAAAGGGCAGCTTGGCCACCACGGACTTGTTGCTACGGCGCCAAATGTCACGTGATCAATTACTGCAAATCGTCTATTGAAAGAACAGCTAGAGTATTAGTTAAACATAAACGTTGCTATTGGACGGTTGCTTTGTTATGGTAAAAATACGACGGCTTAACTGTTCTTCAGAGGGTATTTTATTGTTCTCTTTAAGTAATTCCTGAATTACAGGCAAAATTTAATGACATTCATTTTCATTTTATCGTAGTAAGTGTTTACGGAAAGTTGGACACCTTGAGTACTGGTTAGTATTCTTCTATTAATAATACCAGACGATTTCTCTGGTCAAATAAAGGATTAGGTTAAAAAAATTCCGCTTTTGCGTTCATAATGACAAAAATATTTTGAAAGGAAATTTTCTACTTACCCAACCCACCCAGCAAATTCTTTGGTATTTGGTACAGTAGCAGACAACATAATAATATTAACATGGTCAGGTAACATGATTAAAACTTCTTCCCATACAACACCTCTCTATAGAAAAATGTGTTTAAAAAGGACACTATTCACAACTTTTATACAACTATCACGTCATTTTACCATATAAGGGCACAACAGAATGCAAATACCCAGCCGTATTGCACTCCGTATTGCACTTTAAAAATCTGTATTGCACAGTATTATACCGGTTAAAAACCGGTTTACTTGCGAGCTCAAAAACTTCATAAAACAACGCTATTAAAGCCAAAATGGCTTTAATAGTGTTGTTTTATGAAAAATCTCCCTGTAAACTTGTTTTCTCGCTTTTATTGAATGATTTGATTGAAACGTTACGCTTGGCATTCTCTACATCTCCTATAAACCTGTTTGACAAGTTCATCATTTGCAGCACTACATTGGCTTCCTCATTAATTATACGCCCGTGTAGCTCGAGTTTCCGCAAATTGTATATATTTAATCAAATAAAAGTTAAATAGTCACAAATAAAATTGTGTGTCGTATAATGAATTCCTCATTGAATGGTTTGACATGTAATAAGGCCTGGCATTTTACTCGTTTCTCGCATTTTTCCTCGCCCTGCGGGCTCGGTAAAATACATACGAAACTCGTAAAATACAAGACCGTATAACATGTCAAACCATTCAATGGGCTATATGTATTATATCGTCATCAATTACATTTATAATTGCAAAATTTTTCAGTAGCCGGTTCATAGTTGAAGCATGCTTTACATAACTATGTAAATTATCATGTTTTAACTTAAAACCAAATAGTTTGTTTCACACACACATACATACGGTACAATGTTATGCTTTGGGTGTATAAGGCTAAGAGTAGGATAGATATACTCGTTCACCTCTAGGCAAATGAACTGACATATATTGTAGTTACCATTCCACTTTACTCCACTCTACCGAATCCTACTGCATTCCAGTCTACTTGAATGTCCTGCCCTGCTCTGTCGTGCCAAGCCGTGCCCGGCGCCGCCCCACTGAGGCTACAAGACACTGCAGTACACTCTAACCCACAAATCCTTACACCAATTCATGCCACTTCACTATATTTTGTCTGCTTTTCTACTTTGAAAGGACATTGAATAAGTTGGGCGACAGCCTACATGTATTTCTGTAAACACGTCATAGCAGTCTTTGCCCATTCCATATTCCAGGCCATTTGTAATTAATCAGAAAGAAGCAGCAGGTCATATTAAACAATGTGTATACAACGTCACACTATTATTAATAATCACATACCTCAGCGTCATTCACATAATGAACCTCGTCAAATATAACCCATTCTGTATCTCGAATTACTCTTGAACCTCGATAAAGCATAGACCTGAATATATTACATAGTAGATTAGAAAAGAAAATGATAATCAAACAGTTAACAAACGTTGCCTTTACATAGTAAGATTGTGTAACTGCAAGTGAAGAATTTTTCTAATGACCATGGTCATCATGAGAATCGGTGGACGTCGTGGAAAACGAATTACGAAGGGTTCTTTTCAGTTTACCAGATTTTTGTCAGCAATGTGAGACACACAAGCTTTCAGAGAACGCTAATGTTTGCGAAACGTACCTAAGGGAGCTATAAAAAATAATTAATTTCGTGAGAATTTTAGCAAGGACATTTCCTGCTATAAATGGGCGCACGATGACCATATATGAGAAAGTCTTATATGAACAAATTGTTGCTCGCTCTGCAATAATAGAAAGTCTTATATGAACCAATTTCTGCAATCTGATAAGTCTTACGAACCAATTTTGGTCCGCGCGCCGAGAAAGTCTTACGGCCCGTTTATGGTTTATGTCACGGAAGCTTTATATCCGGTTTTTGCTCATGACTATATTCGAAACGCTCGTTTATCAACATGGGTGGATCTCGTATGCGTGTGAGACCCAAGTATTATACGCGAATATAATTTCAATGACTATACTGGGATAAGACCTTGGCTAGAACTATCTTTGTCCACTCTGGCGTTTCATATACGATCGATCACAAAACCACGATCATGATCGTACAGTTAAAATATCAATCGCCAGATTTGCCATTCCGACCTTGCTTTTGAACACAAAAAGATTTAGCAAATACTATGCATGTATTAAACACATAACTTGGTTTGTACCCTTCTTTAAATTTGAAAAGGAAAACCGGGAAAATGAAATCCGGGAGAACTACCTTCCCTAAATCTTGACACAGAAGTTTTGTATTGTATTTATTATTATATTATTATATTGTAATTATAATTGTATTATAGCTTTTCTATATATTCATTTGTACTGTAACTTTTTTCTATAAGCAATCAATTTTTAATGATAAAATTCAGCGATATAAAAATGAGATTTTCAGTGTCGTCTCGACATTATTCTCAAAAAAAACTAACTACATTTATTTATATTATTTTATAGTATTTGAGAATAATGACATTTTAAAAAGAAGTATATGCAATTGTATTTATGTTTGTGTAGTTGTTAAGATCGTCGATACGTTGTTTTAATATTTCTATATGGCTGAATTCGATAAGTAGCTAGGCCCATTTTATTATTCAAATTTAAAATATCCTTTATGTCGACACCTTTGATGTTTGTGTCCTCGCGCATATCGCATTACGCATGTTGTCGGCCATTACTCAGGCCAGTATAACTGCATATTAACAAAACACCCAATGAACACACTGGACATGGTTGGTCCGCCATTATTCTGGCCAGTAAACTGCATAAAGTATCGGGGAACACGTTGTATGGCTGAGTTGCCCTTCTGTTTATTCCCTATTCTGTTGTAATTATGAAGGCTTATATAATAACGATGATTTACCTCAAAATCTCAGTTGTCATAACAAGGCAACTTGCTTCAGGTGAAATTTGAACATCGCCTGTAATTAGACCAACACTTTCAAAATCTTTTTTAAAATCTCGAAACTTTTGGTTTGACAATGCTTTAATTGGAGATGTGTAAATTGTTCTACAAAAAATAAGACAACCATTAATTTTAATTCTTTTTGGAAACATTCTCAGTTATGCATGTCTATTGTAGCGCTGCGTAACTGATGCAAAAAACTTCAATAAAAAAACTTAAAATTCTAAATTGGCAAAAAGTTTGGCGAACTTATTGAGTTATTTTACAGTTTGCTCTCCTAGTCAGGTTTTGGTTACTCTTAATCTAAATCCTTCATCTCGATGTTGAACAACCTGTCAAATATTCAAGAAAATTCTGCCTCTACACTGTGTGTATGTACACTGTGTAACTCGGAAACAGATTTTCTTGCCGAAACATGAAAACCGCCTCTATAATGTAGCTCGACTAAATCAATCGCCACTTAAGTACTTGTCTTTATGAACACACTTGATAAAACTTTGATTATTTTATTAGAGAAGTTTGTTTATAATGCAAACTCTTTATGTATTTCCGTTTGCTGTATTAGTATTATAAATAGGGCGTAGTTATCAGTATACTACGTTGTGAAGACGTTACATAATCATAAGCTAAATTATCCCAAATACCACCTCTATTCTTGTACTGGTAACTTGCAATATGTTTGTTTAAAGGTGACGTCTAGTCGGTTCAGCGCATGTCCGCCAGTTTGTTTATGACAGGTTGTTCCAAAAACAATTCTTTATAAGAATATTACATGAAGTACACTGCCCAAGATTATATACGACAATGTAGCAGTACTTACTTTGTTATGACGAAGAATTGAAGTCGCGTCTTCTTAAAATATCCTTTTAATTGTTAGATACGCTATACGAGATTGTCGAACAAGATAACTAGGCGAACAAAAGAGGCCAGTCTGGCTTATATTAAGGAGGCTCCCTACAGTTATTTATAGTACAGCATGTAGCAAATGGAAATGGAATTTTTATAATAACCTGTGTAGTGATCTTCATGGAAAGTATTGTAACATCTTTGTGAGAGGCAAACAATTGCCATTTATTAAATATCATTGTTTTTCGCGTTTATCCAGCAAACGAGTTCGGTGACCCCCATTTTTTTTCTATCAAAACCTTCCTTAATAGATAACCCATGAATACAACAACTTGAAAAAAAATCGCCAGTGTAGTTCCTTTGGCGATTTTTTCCAAGTTGTTCTATTCATGGGTTATCTATAAAGGAATATTTTGATAGAAAAAAAATTAGGGAGAAAAAAAATTGTTTGCCAAATTACTTTACCCTCACGCTTATTTCTCGCTTAGCGGTAATATATAGTTAGTTGTTGTTAATTAATGTGGCTAAATACTGCATATGATTTCATTATATGTATCAAAACAAAAATGTAAACAAACCCAGCGTATGCGCTGAACGGACTGGACGTCACCTTTAAGTTGGGTGTTTCAAAATTCGAAACAGATACAATTGCACTGCCTTGAAAGCTTTTTAGAAGATTTTTGATGTACGAGTATAAAATACACACAAACGAGGGCCTTCGACCCGGATAGAAAGACAATGACGAGAATTATAATGAAACGATGAGTAAATATAAATTCGACTTTAAGGTATCTGCCCAGGCAAAATTTCATGTCAACGAAAACGGACTTATATACTATTTAAAGAAAGCTTATTGAGTGTATTTCTCAAAGCTGAAAACCATTTATCATCTGGGAGTTTATTTTTTCTGCAGTTGTCGCTGTAATGTGTGCTTTTTCCGAAAACTGCGCTCATTTTCCGCGCTAAGAACTGCGCTGTCGCTAATTTGTTGAATTTTTTTGTACGGGAGCCTGGAACGAGGATGTGCGTGTGATCTGCCCCGAAAGTGAGTTAGATTTAATTCACCTAGCAACGCAGAATAACACAACAAAGCGGGGAAACAAAATCGCCTTGTGAGCCACTGACTCGCATTTGTTGTACACGAGCGAACTTACGTCAAAATGGCGAAGGAGTACATCTGGTAATTTACAGATGTAATTGTAGGCTTTTCCGCCTTCTTAACCTATAATTTGCATGCTTTCAGTGTATATAATTGCAGACAAAAGCACGAAAGGTAATAGTTT
This sequence comes from Pteroeides caledonicum, assembly GCA_026546875.1. NCBI lineage: Eukaryota > Metazoa > Cnidaria > Anthozoa > Scleralcyonacea > Pennatulidae > Pteroeides > Pteroeides caledonicum. Next base: position 5,999 of record JAOBAZ010072889.1, on the reverse strand, counting down.
CTATTTTGATTTTTATTCTCTACACTCCTGTTGCACGAAACTTGGCAGTGTAATAGTCTTAACCATAACAAATCTTCCTGTGTTCGTTTTATCTGTTACAACTAGTAGGTGATAAAATTGAGATTTTTTGTGCATCAAAAATAGAGCATTTAATAAATCTTTACCAAAACCGTTTTTGTAGTGGAGCAAACACAGAAAATATCGTTATCGTCAATAATTAAATATTTAATAATCAAGTCCTCGTGGAATTATGTCAGCAAAGATCAAAGTAAGATTTTTTCAAATTCTATGCCCAAATATGGGTTGTTTCTAAATGACGTCATCACATTAGTCCACATTGAAAACATGAAAAAATTCTTAAGTCATATACAACAAGTTCTCTGATTGCCAATCTTGTGATTTGGTTTCGTAATTTTTAATAAACATTTTAAAATGACCATCTTTTGCCTGGGCAGATACCTTAAATGTGCCATCTTAACATAACAATTGTGGGATTGTAAACTCCTACAGTACGAAAAATTGCGTTAAGTCATATTGGTAGAAACCATAACTCATCAGTGGCAATGGAGTTCCCTGCGTAAAAATTATTGGTAATTTTATTAGTACTACATGGAGTTTATAAGCCTCTGCTTATAAGCTAGGCTAGTTACGACGGTTGGTACATATAGTATTCGACGTGTTAATTCCTTCCGCACTTCGAAGGTTTTCTTTTTCTAGCTGCTCTGATTCAACAACAGCTACAATGTCGTATTGAATAATATTATGTTTTTTACAACTTATTTAGTTTTGTTATCACTACGTTATTTCAAGAACACTTTAATATTTTAAAACAAAACAGTGCAAAACAAGAAATCAGAGGTTCTGTTTACTGCAGTGGCAAATTGGCTCTGAATGCACTACCAGTTTTTTAACTAATGGTTTCTGATCTAAATTTTCCACAAATTTCAGCTACTCAAAGCTTATTTATAAAATACTGGATTAAATGAGATTTTACAGCGACATTAGGGAATTGCAGTAAGCCCGTAAATAAACACCTGTTCAACTTACTTTGTCATATGTTTACTTGCTAATGCAATAGCATATTCAGCAACAACGGTTTTTCCGGCAGACGTATGAGCTGCAACAAACACACATTCTTTATTTTCCAAGTGAATTACAGCTTGTTTCTGGAAAGTATCAAGTTCGAACGGAAACTACAAAAAAGAATGGTTATATATGTACATGTATATAGTATGTTCATAAATGACTAAATGTTGCGCTGCGTTTACGATGCGCATCAAGTGTTTTATTAAACTGGAATGGTAATTATTGGAAGTATTTTCATATAGATATAGAGACTTTGTACTGGTGGTTTATCACATTTAAGATTTTGTAAATTATTTCTACTAATAAACGAACACCCGATAATCTCAAAACTCGAAAAGGGCATGGGAATAGTTATAATACAATACCTCATTGTACTAAATTTCTTTATCAAACTTGTCCCGGGTATCCATTTTCTTATACAAGACACATAGCTACACAAAGTTTTATCTGGACTTATACATCGCGTTTTATCAGGTCTACAATACTTGGATATCAACTCGTATATATAAGGTAAAATCGGCTGTTTCTTTTATAAATAAATAGTACATGGGTTGACATATGATAAAGTACGACGTATTACGGTAATTTACTTTTAATGATATATGAAATATAATAAATAATAATAATATTTTTTACATTGATATAACATGGGCTACAGTGAAGAACGTCGGAAGGAAGGCGAGAGGTTTTAATCTGACATAACAGACATACAAATATTTTATAAACGATCGTATTTAACAAAAATCTGAATAAAAAGGATTATATTTGGTACGAAAAAACCAAATATAGAAAAATGTAGGTTTTAGTATTTTATGTACAACCTCGTCATCGACTATGAATGCGTTTGTGTTTTCAGCAAAAATTACGTAAATTTGTAAATTAGGTTGTGATAAATCTGTTTTGGAAAGCCGGTTTAACTCCTTGCTGAGTAAACAACACCTTTTTTTCTTCTGCTTAAGCTCAAACAGTTTTGGTTGCCAAGAAAAAGAACATTACAAAGACTTAAATATCTCACAGTCATTTCTCACTATATGTTGCTAAAATTATTCCTTGTACCTTCCTAGCCATATCTGGTACTTTTGTTTTGAAGTCTTTCACTGGATCTCTTACATTTACCATAATGGCCCAATCCTGATTGTCTTCCTCCAAAACGTCCGTCTGTACTAGATCTTCTTCGTTTTCATTTTTGTTCTTCACGCAGAAAAGATAAAAAAAGAATACAACCATTGGTCGTCAAATAATAAAATAATTTGAAGTATGAGGGCAACAACACAATTTTGTCTTTCAAAAAAGTCTTAAAGAAAAAGATAATTTTTTTAGTAGTATACATGTTTCGGCAACCTCAGCAGGAATGATAACTTAGTAATATTTTAGACTACATATTATTGTATCATATTATCACACATATCATTTCGCGCTGATAATGGTATCTCGAGGTTGCCGAAACATGTATACTATTAAAAAATTTATCGTTTTCTTTAAATGTGTACTACCTGTGTCGCTAATGAGTTATAAAAAATGAATTAATAAGTACGTTTTAAAAAATTTACCCTATATAATCAGGAATTGAATTCAGAAAAAATATCCGAAGCTTTTGTCTTTGCATTTTAATGTGATGATCAAGTGAATTACCTTTCTTTAAATAAATGTTTTATTTATTTCATTCATTCATAATAACTAATAATTCAATACATAGAGTATAATAGAATCACAAAACAAAATGTTTGGACCTTGGAGGCTAAATAAACTAAACATTTCCGTGTTAGCCTCCAGATCGGAATCTCTTAATTCGGAATTTATTAAGGTCAAGACGACATCTATATTACTTCTCTTTTGCGAAACTCAAATAAATTCAGAGAAAAGGTGTTACATATGACGCGACGATTCCATTCTGTGCACTCTAGTACTATAGTTTCTTAGCCAGCTTAATTAGTTTACATGGTTTTCACGTGTATGATGATCTGGACGAATATTGTAGAACAAGCTTTCAGAAATTCCGGCCTGATATAGTAAGAGAGCTCGCGTGCTGCTTTGAACAAATAAAGTTAAATCGATAGAATATAAGCAAGACATTATAGAATATTAAAGCAAAATTGCAAGAAAAGTTGAATTTCATGTTATTTCAGGTAAATACGTGAGTTTTACTGATTCCGTTTTCCACTTGTAATTTTAGTGAATTAAACCATACATGTTTCCGTTATCAACACATTCGTTCAGTTCATTCCTGAACTAAGTGAGAATACTGTATATTGATCTTAAAATTAATGATACGCCAAAAGTCTTTCTAGTTTAAATGGCTAACTCAAAGTAATTCTCGTCCTCTTGTTTACCCTGTTAGTTACGTCACGTATACAACAATAATTAAAATAAATCAGACCAACTCCAGATCCATTGAAAACAACCCAACCCTTGCAGCCAACTTGTTGCGTGACTTACGGTACCTGGTCAAACAACTTCTCAAGACTGTCACTTCGCTTCAGTTTATCTAAAAAAATGAACCCATTAGTATAATAAAGTGAGTTAACACGAAACAGAAGAATTGCCCCTCCATGCAATAGTTCATTTGATTACATACCGGTTAAGTAGGCTCTATGCGTTGGGGGTGGAAATGGTGGCTAAATTTCCGTTTTTCGTCCCTCACTCCTAGTCTTTCCCAAACCCAAAGGGCCTGGCAAACTGCATGTCACACAACATGTGCACTGTTTGCAAAGCAAACTGCAATCGCCTTCAAGGTTTATTAATGGCAGGCTTTTTAACCCTTCCTAAGTACAATCCCACGCCAAGAGGATTATAGGCTTCGTGATTTAGTCCCATTTTAGAAATTTAGTCCCATCTTTGACAGCCTAATCCTTTTTTAGTAATATGTAAGATGAGGAAGGGGATATGGTCCCCCATTTTGCACTGCCATCGCTATCGCGGTCGGCTCCGACTTCTTTCTTGTGGCTAGCGTTCTGCCAAATGTAGAGTAGTTTGTAAGACTATTTGGGTGGTCGTCAATGTTCTATCTGTATGCGCTGCTGTTTTGGAACAAAGTCGGAACTGCTAGAACTAAAAAGTCACGAAGTACCTGAATTGGAATTTTTAACAGAGCTGTCAACTTCATCCTAAACCAAACATATACGTATTTAATATTAAAATGTCTGTACTTTTATTTCCACAAATATTTTTTAAAAGATCAGTACCTTTACTGGCTGGTTATCTGCACTATTTTCTTTATTTTCCATACTTTCATCATCCAAACTAAAACTACTTGATAATATATCAGCAATATTCACCACAGATGTTTCGCCAATATTATCTAAATATAAACAATGAAGACTTATTAGGAACACATAAACTATTAGGAATGAAAACTTTATTACCCAAGTAAAATTTTAAATACATTGCTATGTTGAAAATACAGTAGTTTAAATTATTTATTTCATTTACACTCCCCTCCAATTTCTACCTGGATGTCAGTATTTCACGCAGCCATTTTGTTCAAAGTAGGCTACAGGATGCAAACGTGACAAGTAGTACGGTGACAAAACTTAACTATATTTGCCGGATATCATTTTTACCCGGTGTAGCAACGAGTTTTCGGCATTGAAAATCGTTTAGGTCTTTAGAATAAACCATGCTTCGACCAAACGGACTATTAAGACGCCGTACTGTACGCCTGTGAGTGTCTTTTTTGCACCGGAAATCTAAACTTTGGGGTTCTATAATTGCGGTTTAACATACCTTTTGCGATGTTTTGAGAAGCAAATTGGCAAAAGAATCACTTTTAGCGTACAAACCAAATTTCGAAAAACAATCTACTTTATAATTGCAGTATTACTTTAACTTCTACTTCCACTAAGCATCGTACCTGAAACATTTTGGCTAAAAGAAATTTTCTGAGAGAACCCGGGAGGAATGCAGAGCAAATCTAAACATATCAAACAACATGACCTTGAATGTGCTGTATAAAATTACGTTCCAGAAAAAAGGTATACCAGTCTTACCTGTTTCGAAATTCAAAGTTGTTGCTTCCTCCTCATTTTTAGAATTATTGACATTTGTTTCTTCTAAGCCACCTAGAATGATTCATCTGATATTTAGCCTCATCAGTAAAAAGGTACTCGAGTAAAGTACCTGAAAAGTGTTACGAATTGAACAATGTGTGTGACTACGTCACTATTTATCTATGCGTCAATCTAATTCTAGTAACGCTGTTAACCAAAAAATCAAGATTGATGCAAAACAGACGATGTTTGAAAATAATATTGAGCAATCACAAGTCAACTGAGTATGTGGAATACTTCTGCTAGACTATGGCGAGTACTGTATACTTGTACTTTTTTTTCGGTAACATTGGCATTCTTGGAGCCTAGTTACATATGACAATCTTTATGTGATAAGGGACGATGTGTGATAAGAAATCTGGATTTAGATTTTTAAATCCTGTATTTTATAATTCTCCTATGAATTCCTCGAAACCCGTTCTTTTTAGCCAAGGTAGTTTTATTTTGTCCAAACCGTTTTCAGTTTTACCGACAAATTTTAAATTCGGATTTCCAAATCCACATCTCCGTTGAGTAAAATACATATTAGATTTATCGGAGTAAATACCAGGTCGGAAGGGAATATTCGTGGAATTTCCCTTTACTTCAGAATTCTGTGGATCGGGATGCCTTAAAAGGGAAGTAGAATTTTTGCCAGTACTGTCTGCATTTAGAACACCAACCTACAAGGATTTTTAAACAAACCAATTACATAAATATCTACTTAGACCTACTTCTATAAACCATACAAAAAAAACGTCTGGTTCTAGGCAAAAACTCACTATAAAACTATTCAGCGGCGGATCTAGATGTCAGTCAGAATAAATTACACAACTCACTGGTGGAAATTTCAAATTCAAAATACTTAGATAAAGATCTGATTGGTTA
>JAOBAZ010072778.1:0-12001 GCA_026546875.1 Pteroeides caledonicum | reverse complement strand
CCGTACCGTACCGTACCGTACCATACCATACCATACCATACCATACCATACCGTACCGTACCGTACCGTACCGTACCGTACCGTACCATACCATACCATACCATACCGTATCGTACCGTACCATATGTACCGTACCGTATTGTACCGTACCGTATTGTACCGTACCGTACCATACCATACAATACCATACCGTACTAAACAATACCACGCCCACCACAACACGCAACAATGCACCACAACATACGCGAAAAACCGTTCATACTTACCGTCTGGTCCTTTGGTAATGCGAACATGTTCGGCTTTAGCTTTCTCTTCGTTAATTACATCTTTTGTACCAAACGTCTTGTCCAATGGGAAAATACCCACTGGTTTAGGTAAAACTAGTAAAGATAAAAAAAAATTCAGAGAATATAAGAAATTGGTAAGAACTATGAAAGCTAATGTAAAAAAAACGTGAATAAAATACGTTGATTTACCTGAAGTTTCAGACGATGGCCCAGGTCCTGTACCATCTGTGTAAAAAAAGTCATTTTAAACAAATAGAAAGGGAGAATAAGGAAAAGAACAAAGCAAGAGAAAATACCGAGTAGGACTAAAGAAAGGATTAAGAATAGATACAAAAACAACGAAAAAGGATGGATGGATGGGTAGATGGATGGATGGATGGAAGGAAGGAAGGAAGGAAGGAAGGAAGGAATGAAGGAATGAAGGAAGGAAGGAAGGAAGGAAGGAAGGTATAACTTACCTGATAGTTTCCAACTAAGATGTTTCTGTTTTATAGGTCCTTCAAAATGGCCACTTGGCATTTCAACAGCGACTGAGGCACAGTCTCCCAACTTTTCAGCTTTCTGATAAACAGTGATGTAATACGACTTCCCTTTCTTCATCTTCACTTTCTCCGATTTCTGCTCAGCGTATCTTAAAAAGCAAACAGAAGATGTAATTAAATATTGTTCATTTTCTGTTTCCCTGGAAAAAAGACGAAAAACTTAACAACGTTATAAAAGTTCATACTTCAACCATTCGTTGTGTTCGGTCCACCCAGTAATGGAGACCACTTTGCGAAGATTTGCTTCATTTTGATCAGAGCTTATCCATAACTCGCCTGTGCTATCTGCCGAAAGGTAAAACCTAAGAGCGAAAGAAGACAATTAGTCAGTTAATAGCCAGTTGTCAAACTAACTTAGTTGAAAGCAAATGTCATTTTGATGCATGTGATCGAATAAAAGATCAGCATGAACGTAGACCACGGAGTGTCCCGTGTAATTTTGTCTATGATTGTAGTTTTACTAGAGGTGGTACCATGTGTTTGTAACCAGTCAACGTGTTCAATGACACAATCCATCTTCTACGTTATAGATAGCTCGGTTACAAAATATAATCTACTTATATAAAATACTTTCTTTTTGTACAATATTGCGAAATTTCTGATGTGAATACCAACTGACCTGTAGTCTCCTGTTTCAGGAGCAACGAAGAAACCACGAACACGTGATCCGTAGTTATCTTCGACGTTAAATGGTGCGTCAAAATTGTCGATGACCTCAACACTTGAAGGATTATTAGGGAAGTTGGCATTAGATGTAAGATCTGCTACCTGATATCCCCCAAGGTCCTTCCATACCTCTCGTATAAGTCCTGAGTAATGATTACCTAGGAAAGCAAGGGAAGTTGTTAACTAAAAGCTAATGATCCATATATGTACTGGTCAAAACCATACGCGCGCCTATCAATGCGCTTGTGTCTCTATCTGCACATTCATGTACCCTTGGGCGCGTCGTCTGTCTACAAGGACATGAACGCGTCTGTTCGTAAAATCTTGCGTCCATCCTCGGTTTACACAGGTCCATCTTCAGTTCGTCCAGCTTACCTTTACGTCGCCATTGCAATGTTTCTTTTGTCAAAGGTCGGATAAATCTTCCGCTCGGCAGCTTGACCCCGGCAGACAACGAATCACTCGAAGTTAATCCCTTTTGAACTGCGACAATAAAATAGTATCGTCCAGCTTCCAACTTGACTGGCTTGGATTTCTGAGATGGTGACCTAAAAATGTGTTTAAAAAATTAAAAGTCATTAAGCACACACTACCTAAATTAACCACAGTCAATGAGCGAAAAAACGTTTAAAGTTGAATACATTTCATTGATTATCCCTACCTGTCCCATTGGTTGTGAGATGTACCGTTCGTGAACAAAATAATCCTGTTCAGCCCAGACTCCTTCTCGTCATTACTAAGCCAAAGTTCGGCCGACCGACTTCCGGACAGAAAGAAAGTGTAGGCCCCAGACTCCGGTGGGATAAAATAACCTTTAACCTTGGAACCATAGTTGTCGTCAAGATCAAACGGCGCGTCAAAGTTCTCGATAATTTGGATATCAGATGGGTCATTGGGATAGTAAGCACTTGAGCGCAAGTCGCTAACCTTGGACCCAGGAACGCCGCGCCAAATTTCACGAATGAGACCAGGGTACGGCATGGCTGAAAAATGTTTGAAGGTAAAGTTAGCTGAAAACTGGATAATGGTTTCCAAAGGTCTTTCCAAAATTTATTTAGAAGAAATGGGACATTTAAAAAAAATAATGAATATTGTTTTTGTTAAATATTCTACTAGTTGAGAACCAATTAGATCGCAGGGTATCCATAGCTTGCTGACATAGCAATAATTATATATGTCACTGTCCTTTTAACATAAATCGAGTTAACATAAACGGAGTTACTCACTTTTGTCGCCGAAAAGGCTTTCCATGTCAACGTCATTCAAATATCGGTCATAAACAGCCAATGAACTGATAGCAAACTCGGCTGATCCGCCTTGATCAGCCTTGTTATGTTTACCAATGATAAACTGTGAACTGGATTTTTTGTTTCGTGGAATCGGGACGCTCTCTGGTGACTTCGTCGAACTTCGGAAGTTACCGTCCATATAAAGAGTCAGGCCCTTAGCAAGGCTCCACGAGAGGGCAACTCTCTGCCACCTATGAAAATTGTGAATAGTAGAAAGGTCTATCCAAACGACACGATGCATTGATGCATGTGATCAAATAATACATTACTATTATTGTTCAGTAGAAATGCATTACCATTTCACGGCCTATACTAATTCTGACTAGTTATTTGATCACATGCATCAAAACAACAATTGCATAGACCTCGTATCGTCCAGATTCAACCTAAACATTTAGATAAACAAACAGATAGTCTGACATGGAGAAGAATTTACAAAGACAGAGAAAGAGAAAAAACTATAATATCTCATGTTCTTTCAGTTTTAAGACTGCTTTACATCAAAGCCGAAGCAGAAGCAAAAATACATACTTTAATAAAATTTAGATATTTTAGAAAAGGAAAAGGAAGAGAACCAGAAACAGCAAGGCAGGCAAACATGCTGCAACCAAGCAAACAGGTAAAGAGAGAGCAAGCCAGGTTTACCTGATGGTATACAATGGGGCACGTACTGTCCATCTCAATGTATCTTCATCTGTGCTCATAGCGACATCAAAATAAAGATTGTTATTTACAACGTAAGCGGATATTCCTCGCAGTCCTTTACGACCAGCTCCACTGTCCAGGATAAATTTATGGTCGGTGTAAGAACGAACAACCTGAGGAAAAAATGTGACCCATTTTTTTCCACCCTGTTATATCATATTATTAATATCTATCTTATTCAATCCTATCCAACCCTATTCTACCAAAATTTAACCCATTGTATCCAATCGTATTCAATCATATCCGAACGTATCTAATGGTATCCAATCCTTTCCTATCACGTCGCATTCTCTCCTGCGATATGCGTTTCTTGTCGTTCATGCACCATCATTCACATCTTACTCCTTGTCCGCCTTTATCCCTTATTATTCTCATCGTCATTCTCTACCACATTTATCATCTCTTACCTTCTCTCCTCCCCATATCTATAACATAGCTCCAACTTTCCCAACGCTAAAATGACAATTTTTACGCACAACTAAAAAACTCACCTTATTAAACTTTAGTTTACAGCTGTAACTGAATCCTGAGGGACATTTTCCAGGATCACTTAAACACTCATTGTTGAAATCACCTGCATCAATAAAGCTTCCTTTATCACCACCAATGAACAAACCACCATCCACAGGTTTTACGTAACCATTCACTTTAATTGACTTCGTCGTTGGTATGATGGTCCTAACAGGAAAAACACACTCAAAAAAGTGTTCAAAGCCTGTCAGAGTAATTGTTATAAAAATATACCTTTGATCAGTGGTAGCTACTAATTTTGACAGCAACCAACGATAACTTGGTAACACTAAAATGAACAAAAAATTCATTTGATAATGGTGTTAGAATAATTTGGATTAACTAGTTATCAAAGTCTAATAGCTTACCTGTATCATCATAAGTGAATACAAATGGAATATTTTCAGTCGATAGGACTCTTGGGTAAACAGATATCGAACTAATAAACATCCTGCGTAGAAAGTAGAGAGAATAAAAAATAAAACATAAATTAAAATGAAGATGAAGAGGAAAAATGAATGGAAAATTTATAGTGTAAGGAAGAAGAATAAATGAAATGATGAAAAATAGGACAAAATAGAAAAAAATAAAACAAATGAACAAAAAGACAATTAGAAGGAAGAAGGGGGATGAGGAGGAGGAAGGAATAAAAGACAAGGCAGAAAAGTGAAAAAGAAACGAATAAAAAGGACGAAAGAAGAACAGAAATACAAGAAAGAGCAAAAGGAGAAAATTGGAAGGGCAATTACGCGGAGAAAAAAAGGACGAAAAAAGAAAAAAGTAATTAGGAAGAGTGTTGTTAAAAATTAAGAACAGGGAAACGAATGCCAAAAGGCAACACAAGGAAAATATACAAAGAAATCAAAAGGTAAACTTGGACTGTTCTTGGAAACACATTCTTACTCAGTGTAAATGTCTTCGTCGCCTTTGCCCACCAATAAATGCGTTTGTTCATCTTTTACTGGAGTAATACTCAAACCTTTCTTTACACTATCTTTGAAAGCGCCATTCACGTATAAAGTCAACCCGTTTTCCTTTTTCCACGTGAACACAACGTCCTGCCACTCTTTCGTCATCAGGTCTGCCGTTAGTTCCCAAACGTTTTCACCAGTCGTGACACGATAATGGATAGAGTTATTACTGACATACACTGAAACTCCTCGTTTCCCGCCACTAGTGTCCAGGACATAATGCGGCTTATCGTAAAACCGAGCGCTGTCATCAAAGCTTACCTATAAAAAAGTTCAATAAACGAGTAGAGTTTGAGTTAAAATTATTGGAGGTTAACAAAAATTGGCTTTATTTACTGCTGACTGAAATGAGCCATGAGATATAAGAGAGAGTCAACAAATAACGGGGAAGACAAGAATTTCTTTATTTGCAGATTTTAAAATCTTAACGAATAAATACCAAGCTCACTACTGGATGTTTGGAATTCAAAAAGTCTTGATAATTCCTATTTAGCTCACTGGTATATCAATAAATATAGCCAACAGACCAACCTGCATAGCAACGGATATTCCTTTGATACATAAGTCTGGATTAGAGAAACATTTTCCATGAAAGTCTCCTCCGTCAAGCCAGGCATCGACACCATTTAGTTCAATACCAGCTTCAATCTTGCGCACTTTGCCGTGAAGTTGGACATGTTCGGTTCCTCTAGTGTAACCATTGGTTGTTTTAAGAAGAGGCCAGAAATATACTGGAACGGCTGAAGAAATGAAAGATTAAGGTTTGTTGGTATGTAGATGGTAGGGAACGGATGGGTAGGTTGATAGGTAAGTAGGTGATAGGTAAATGGTAGATTAGAGGTAGGTAGGTAGGTAGGTAGGTAAGTAGGTAGGTAGGTAGGTAGGTAGGTAGGTAGGTAGGTAGGTAGGTAGGTAAGTATGTAGGTAGTTACTGTAGGTAAGTAGACATGTAGACTCATTTATAATTACCTGGTGCCGATCCTTTGATGGGGAAAAACTCTTCCAGTAAACTATCTTGACTATGCTTTCGAATCAACGAAGCCACTGGAGGGGACAATGGTCCATCTAAGAATTGGATAACGCTAACAATTCATACAAAGTACATTTCAGTCACAACAGAAAAGTCAAGTTTTATATTTCTTACCAACATTTGTGTCTTGATTTGATCCCTTGGGAACTAAAACAAACAATTATCGTCACCAAGGGCAAAAAAAACAACAAAATAAATGTTTAATAAATTTCAAAAAAGTGACTGAGTCGTTATTTTATCGTACGTTTGTCGAACTTTCTAAAAAACTATTGCAAAACTCGAGGTCATGAAAATTGAAACAACTTACTTTTTTTGCAAATGAAATCATGTTTTGCTTTACAAGATTCGTCCCGCCATGCACCGATGGGTGACGTAACGAGAGCGCAAGATACACCACCGTTGTTTGGTGAAGATTCTTCCCAGTTTGTATACGATGACGTTCTTCGATCTGTCCAGGTCCAGTCCCCTTCGTTCTCTCGGTCGTTGTAACCAATCCAAACGTTGTTAGTAGAGTACACCTAACCCGTTCCAAAAAAGAAACAATGTTTTATTTTTTTCTCAAAAATTATAGCTTTTAAAATTTGTAAACTTAATCAATATAAACCATCAGCAACTCTAAGCTAGACTTCTTCACGACCATAGAATAAGAGATTTTACATAAAACCAATTCAAGTCGTCCCCTTAAAGATTGTGTCTTCGCACATATCGCATTACGCATCGGATATTTACTCTGGCCAGTAAACTGCATGTTAGTTAACAAAATAACCAATAAACAACCAGAACTGGTTGATCCACCATTATTCCAGTCAGCAAACTGCAGAAAATATAGCGGGATACGTTGCATGGCTGAGTCGGACTTCTGTTTATTTCCTATTCTGTGTTCACAACATTAAACAATTACAATTTTGAGTCTCTTGACGTGCAAAATAAGCTGGCAGTATAATGCAAATTGAAGTTGTTAACTTTAGGAGACATCAGAAAATCTTGAAAGATATCAGCGGAATTTAAAGGACATATGTGGATCGTGGGGAGAAAGTGGTGGAAATTTGGTAGTAGTGTTTATACTAATGAGATTATACAAACCTGGGAGATCATAGTTTGCTCGTCACTGTTAAGAATACTGGCAAGACTTCCGCCATCTTTTTCGCACACTTGTAAAGCGTCGGCCCAGTTTAGGAGTTTATCATGTTCTTTGTAACATCCAGAAAGAGAGGAAAGTGATAGTTGTTTCCAACCAGCTTTGGTTTCACAATCTGCAAAGAGAAGGCACAAATTGATGCAAGAAACGAACAAAGAACCAGATGATCTAAAAACACGGAAAAGGACTGGCACTAGTTGTCAAATAGAAATCCATTTTGTAATCAAAACAGCTACGTTTCTCTTGAAATATACTTTACTTCGTTCCCAAATTGATGACAGACTTACAATTTGGTTTATTAAACATAATTACTAAATTTCAGCAAGTTTCATCAACGAAAAGCAAAGATATCAGTAATTAAAAACAAAAAAATGGATTTCGATTTTCTTGCCACTTCCAGGCCTTTTGCTCACGGTCAGAGCAGCTACAAAGCAAGTTGGTCGAACGAACAAACAAACACGCATACGAACCCGCAAAAATGCGCACGCAGAGGTAGGACTGAAAACATTCACACAAATATGCTTAAAATAACAAACAAAAAACCAACAGACACAACAACAGGCGTACAAACAAACAAGACACTTTATATACACACTATTGTTACCTACCGCCAGACTTTTTGCAAAGGAATTTATGTTTTTCACTACATGCAGTGTCGCGCCATTGCCCAGCCTCGACGTCCAAAAGAACACAGTCGGTTTGTTTGGCGTCGTCTGTTAGTCCTGAGCTATCCCAGTTGGTATAAACCCCGGTAGTACCGTCACTCCACGACCACGTGCCATCGCTTGACTTATCCCGGTAACCAATCCACAGAGACGAGGTTACCAAGTGCTCCAAAAATCTTTAATATTAAAAATACAATTTACAACTTCGTAAATTAAATATTCTGCACTATGTAGTTATGCACTGTTTCTGATCGATAATGTTTGGGAATGTAAAAAACTGAAAAAATGAACTCAAAAAGAAAACCTCAAACAAACTTACCAAACTTAGAAAGAAGTTTGCAGAACTTCTTTCGTTCATCGACCGACCGACAGGCCTATCAAACGACTGGCCAGCCGACCGACTACCGACTGATCGACCGACCAATCATAGGACGGACGGACCGACTAACCGATTGATCCACATGCCGATTGATCGACCGACAGACCGAGCTACCCACTGACCGTCCAATCAACCGACCAATCACCTCAACTTACCGTTGTTCATAAGCGTTCTTAACGCTGAATAAATGACCGTTAAAGGCCTCGCACGAATCCCGGGCCTTTTTCCATTCCTGGGGTTGATTAACGACTTTGTAACAGAAGACCCCGAAATCCCCTGAAGCTCCGTGCCATCCCTCGTCACACTTCATATCTATAAAGAACAACGTAACATAATGCATTCTGTCTCTAGAGTTCAGCAGAATATTTATCATAATTTATGCGCAGGGTACCTGGCAAATAGTAGAGTATTCAACTTGAAAAATGCGAAAAATATTTGCGACAAATATATAATTAATTATAGAATTATAATAAACTTTGCTTATAATTATAATAATTAATTATAAGTAAAGTTATTCGAATCGAGTGCCTATGCAAAAGAACATTTTATTGTCCTAGAAGAAATCTGTAACGTGCGACAGGTTAAAAAATCTGTGAAATACTTTTCTTTTAGAGCAATAAAATTTTTTTTTGTATTGTACTACATGTAACTATTATAATTATCACTGAAATAATTCTTCAACGTATTTATTAACCAACTTTTTCTTACCCAATTTTCTTCATAGTTACATACGTATTCGGCTTAAAGGGCGGTTTCCACTTCAACCGTATCGTAGCGAAACGTACCGTATTCCATTGTTTCATGAGCACCAGAGCATGACTAATGACTATCACAGTACACAAAAGAAAACGCTACGGTATGGTACGATACGGCTGAAGTGGCAAGCGGTTTAAGGCCCTCTCTCAACAATCATTGATAAGTACTTTCTTTACATTACCTGTCTGAGGCTTGATGAGGTTTTTCTTCCAAACGGGTCCAGCGTAGTTGTTCTCCGGAACATAGGCAGGATTTGGATAGGCAGGTATCATGTTCTGTGATACTGCACCGGGAACCGAGGCCGGTATTTGGGCCTGGTTAGGAGCGGGTGCTTGGTTAGGCTCCTGCGCCTGCGATGATGGAGAGAACTTCATACCTTCTGGGGGTAATGGTTCAGGGTAAGGATTGCTCGGGTCAGGAAACTGAAACAAAAATGAACAACACGGGTCGTGTTCTAAACGTACACGTTTACACGTGATTCACACGTGTACACATGCACCCCATATGTATCAATCACATACAGTCCACATATGAACTACATCCGGCCACCTACAAACCGTATATGATTCATATGCAGTCACATATAGTCCACATATAAGTTACATTTGGTCATATACAATCACATATGATTCACATCTGGCCCAATTCGGTTCACATATGATAAGGCAACATGAGGTGTGTAATTTTTCTAAAGAATAAGTCCTTGTTTTGAACTAAAGCTTTACTATAGTTCCTTAATGTACTTTAAGACAGTACAAACGACGAAGAGTAAAGGACAAATCGCTCGCAAGCATGCACACGAATGTTAAAATCTATTTTGAAAGATTATTAAAATATTTATATTTTAAAATATTAAATATTAAGATATTTGAAAAGATCATTAAAATCTATTTTAAAAATTATTGAATAAAATAATATTTACCTGTCTGCTTCGCGGTGCTTGTTCATCAATAGCTGTAGATTTTGGTGCATCTAAAATTTAAAACAAAATCAACAAAACAATGCCAATATATCAAAATAACTTTGGACCCTTTCTGAGATTTCGCATTTAAATTTCTGAGATTTCGCATTTAAATTTCTGAGATTTCATATTTAAATTTCGGAGATTTCGCATTTAAGTTTCTGAGATTTCGCATTTAAATTTCTGAGATTTACATTTTTGAGATTTCGCATTTAAATGTTCTATCCCTGAGATTTTTTTAGTTACGTCAAGTATTGATAACTAAAACTCTTTGACATTTTTCCTGAAAACCTTACCTTCCTCGTCTTTTGTAGTCGGATAAGCATTGGGAATACCAATCTGCATGTTTTGAACAGGCAAAGTTTTGTCTTTCAGCGACTGATCTTTTGGCTTTTCTGTCAAAGGATTAGGCTGCTTGGCTTGATTTACACCAGGCTGGCTGCTGTACTGAGCAGTGAGAGAACCTGAAGACAATATTTTTGACAGGATTCTTGAACGTGTTTAAAAACTGCACTTCAAAGCATGTTTCCCAAAAACCAATCACGCCCAGTGAGCTCGATTTATATAACTGGAGGGAGATCTCGAAGACTTTCGCAATACCGGTAAGTGATGCCAACTTTATAATTGTAATACGTCATTTCCAGTCCTTTTGCTCGGTCTTTTGCACAGTTAGTACGTGCGAGACTGAGCAAAGGGACTGGAAATGACGTATTACAATTATAAAATTGGCGTCACTCGGTAATCCAAACATCTCCCTTCAGTTATATAAAGTAAGTATCGAGCTCACTGATCACACAATGACGAACCTCACATAAATAAATGACTGATTGTACAATAAAGCAAATTATATAATTTGATCATTACCTTTGGTTCCAGTCTTGGCCGCGCTATCCATGAGATCATTAGCAGGTGTGTTATGATGTAATGGTGGGAGTCCCCCTTGATTTAACGGTGGTAACTTCCCATGATTCAACGGTGGAAGACGAAATCCTTTTGCGTTCTCAAGGTTCTTCTCGTGAAAGAGAGGAGGAAGGGCTTGCTCTTTTGTCTGAAACACTGAAGAATGCAAGGAATACGCTAGCTGGCCCAAATGGCATTTAACCATCGGCTTACAGTAGACCGCTTTCGATCATTAATGGTTAAACTTGTAACTAAAATGCTACTGCAGTCACAATGCTAAATATCATGCTTGATACGCGCATTCTCTTAAAATGTACATGCCGCCATTTTTTTCGTTATGGTCAATTCCAACCATTTGAAAAACCCCAAAATCGTTACACCCTCTGAAAAAACTTTTAAAACTGTAATGTAATTCTTTTGTAGAGTTTTTTTTATTGCTTTGTCTTCAGTTATTCCAGTTTGTTTGATATGTAAATTATTTTAAATTACGTCACATGTGTGTAATGACTTACAACAGAACATTACATAAGAGTGCTTTTATCTGTGGGAATCACTTGAAATCTACATGTATGGTGTCCAAAGCAAAGGTTAATATACACATGACATGTTCTTTGAAGAGTTATTGTATTAGAAGAGTTATTGTATATGTATTTACCTATGACTGAGATTGCTTTCTGTGATAAGTCATTATGTAAGTGTGACGTGATGTAAGTTTATTTCCATATCAAACAAACTGGAATAACTCAAAGACAAAGCAAAAAAACAAAATGCTGCAAAAAAGCTATTTTTAGCTTAATTCCGCAACCTCTTCTGTTGCATGACAATCAGCAGTTGATATCGCAATTACTAAGTTTTTTAATACTTTTGTAAGCCAATCACTACCGTAATTAGTTGACATATCTGATTGGCTTATATCCAACATTTAAATTGCCATATATGGCTTCTAAAACTGTCCATAAGTGACAACAACGGTTAAGTGAAATTTTCAAACCGATAACATTGTAAAATAATGAAACAAAAAAATTTATCAGTGGACGATTTCTCGTGAAACATAAGTTAAAACCGGAATCTCTCGGATATTATTATATATATTATTCATTTCACGTAAGACACAAATAGCAATCTTACTTAAGACTCCAGGTATTTCAAGGCCTAGGGCACAGTTTTTTTATCCGGACCTCGCATCCACTAAATAACGTATA
>JAOBAZ010072667.1:0-12003 GCA_026546875.1 Pteroeides caledonicum | reverse complement strand
TCATTATTTTTTAGCTAGGTTTTGGGATTGTTAACTCTAAAAATAAGTACCGGTAAAGCTATTATATTAGATCACCTAATACGTCAATATTTCTCAACATGACGTCGAAGTGGTGAAAAATTATTTACGATACGCACATCCGGTAATATGATCAATAAAAACATAGTCATTGCATGGAGAATAGTATTTTAAAGTAACCTCATTTAAAGTGAACCGTCAAATCATCATTGCTGGGGGATCACGAACTACGCATAATGTTTTTTAATCGAGGCAAGTGTGTATTGGCTGCATTTTTACTCATCTTTCTGATTCAATTCTCATGTGGCAAAACACCAACGGTAAGACATCCAAATAAATACTCCGACTACTCTTGGTCGTGAGGAGTCCACTATTGTTTATAGTTGTCAACGTTAACGTTTTGTTGTAAAAAAGTATCCTTAAAAACGCCAAGAGTTGCGCGCTTGGCGTTGTATAGTCGAGTATAGGATGTTGCAAACATTAAAAACGGAATATTTAGGATACTCAGGATACAAATGATAGAAAAGACTGCGCGATTTTAACTGATTTGTTCTTCATTAATACTAAAATATTGTCTCATCTCTACTGTGAGGTTCACGTTACTAGTATTAGTTTGAACGGTGTGCAAATTGATGTATTTATCTATAAGACTCGGTTTACATTTGTAACTGCTTACAAAACGTTTGCGACTATTTAGCCTCTATAAATTTTAATAGTGCCAACCGGCCGAAATGTGTGCATTAAAAGTTATAATAATTCTGACTTACTAATCTTGAAAAACACGTTGTGCCAGAAATGTTACTGCAGCGAATATTTACAACCGCAACTATATACATCACGCGTTCATTAACAGTATAATGCGCAGTCTTCCCAGACGTCTGTATTTAAGGTCTACATGTTTAGATACCGAACTGAAAAATGACTACAAAACCTATAACTACACTTGAAGATTAACAACTGGCTGTTAATGCTGACGACGCGTATTTTTACGCGTCCAAGTCGCGTATTTTCTGAAAATGTCGTTCCCGATACCTACCTTCAACCGTAACTTTACACCAAATTTGAAGATGAAATGCACAATCTCTGTGATGTTTATTGGAAGTCTGGATTTTACGTTCTAAAGTCTGCAAGCAAGCGATCAGAAAAAATCTAAGTTCAATACTCTTAAGTGATTATTTCGAAAAGGAAGACAAACTATTTAATGTGTCGACATTTTCTAATATCCTTGCCATAATTGTCTTTAACTGTAGATTTTACAGTTTAACTAAAAAATACGCAATAGTCTGAAATATACATTAATAGTTTTGTATTTTAGAGCTTAAGGTTTTAATATTGATCTCATAAACGACTAGAAAACTTAACTGACAACGGGCGTTTTATAGCTTTTATATTCAGTTCTATCTCAACTTCTGTAAATAATTGCTGCGGAGCGAGCGAGCCTGAAGCAGATTTTTAGGGTCATTTTGCATTGTGGACATGCGCATTTGGTCAGGCTCGCTCGCTCCGCAGCAGACTAATTTGTGTAGTAGGCAGTAGAAAAGCAAATTGTTGGGGTCATTTTGCATTGTAGTCGTGCGCATTTGTATGCGCAGTTGATGATGATAATAATCAGTGTCATTTGATCCTGGTAATGACCGAATGACAAACATTGCTATTTGGAAACTAATTGCCATTGCGTCCGCAATGTCTCGAGACTTCCTGCATTGCGTACTTTGTAAGGTTTTTATTGGAACTGGTATCAAAATTAGGCTGTGTTCAATAAGGTTTTATACAAATAATACTGATTTGCGTGCTTTGAAACTTTTGCTTTGAACTGATATCAAAACAAGCTGTTTTCAGTAAGGTTTCATGCGAATAACGCCAACGAACCTATATAGTAGCGGTTTATTTCATAAGTAGTTGATCTTAATTTCTAAACCTAACCAATATTTTGCGAAAATTTGCGCTATGACACATTCATCTTCGTGGCTTCTCGTCTGTACAACCGAGCGGTCAAAAGCACATTCGTGGCTTTGATACAAATCTACCTTTAATGCCCGCAGCAATCTCTATCTTGCGGGTACCCTAGTTGTTGAATATTTAATACAAAAACTAGCGAAAATTTCTGGTGAGCACAACCGAAAACCGTCTAAGCTCAACAATAGTTTTTTTATTTTTTAGATTCCAGATGACTTGTTTAAGTTTATGAAAACATTGAATTCGACTAATCCTACTGAGCAGTTGTTGAAATATATTTCTCCAGGGACATATACACAAGGAAACAACTACAAACAATTTATTAGGTCACGTAGCTCTGGAAACAATGGTGGGCCTAAAATAGGCAAGTTATATGAAAAGAAAACATTTATTCATTTGCTTAGGAAAACACGGGATGTTGAAAATAACCGGGGGGGGAGAAAAACAGCCGTATTTAGCACTGATTCCAAAATTAACTGGATCGGCTGAACTGAGCTCTTGTGTGATCCCATTGGCGGCCATATTTGTACACCAGAAGATGTATTTTTGTTTATTTTGTGCTCCAAGAAGTTGTTGACCCAATGAAAGATTAATTTCAACAAAGAACGTATATTATAAATATTTTATGAGATATTCAAGCCCGGAAACTATTTACACGAGCAGAAATACAGTATCTACTGATTAGTTTTTGCTGGCCGTCATCTTTAAGAGAAATTTTGTTTTGTTCAATTTCCTTTTTTGTTGTTTCCAATACAGTGACTTTCAGACTAAAAACAAACATTTATGATAACTGTAATTATCCGGACAATTTTTCACATATTGAAGGATATTGTTTACAAAGTACATGTGTTAGGAATTTTGTGTTAAAGCCAACATGGCGGCCAGTGCTGAAGTCACGCTACATGTAGCATTTAGTAAACCAATACACCCTTTCGATAATTACGTCGCTTGGGCTGGGAGCCTCGCTCCCATGAAACGTTAGCCAATCGCTTTGCGTCTTTTACTCACGACAACGAGGCTCCCAGGCCAAAAACCCATCGTAATTATCGAAAGGGTGTATTCAGTTGATATGGGGATCAGTGGTATTTATATTGTTGGTGTTAGTGCTTGTCGGAGCGAAAATACGATCCAGAAAAGTACGCGAGCAGCGATCGCTAAGCCTTCTGGATAACCATTGTTAAGCAAAAGTGCCTTCAGTTTTACAACGTCTGCGTGAAAATAATGATACGAAGAGAACATGTTTGTAAAGTAACTGTTTAAAAGAGTAAATAATTTTTAAAACATTTTTAAACAACCATGTGAAGGTCGGTTTACGGTAAACAGACGTAGAAAAATCGCTGGTGGAGTGTTCAGTTAAATAAGAAAGTAGTTTGGCGTAATTTTCAATTTGACAAGTAAAAGAAATATTGGTTTTTAAAATAATCGCAAAAATGCACAATTTTGAACTTAAATCAAAGCAAATATACACAGATTTTAAATAATTTGCACCAACTGTGAGGTCATTTTGATAATTCATGTATCCAAATAACGAGAAAATTCTCGGTAACTAAGGCTCAGATAGACGTCACTCTTGTGGCGAGTCAAATTTAATTATAAAAGATCCGACTAAAATGCACCACAAACGCGTCAACTATTTATTCGTCGAATTTAATAGACTTTAAGGGCGACAGTATAAATAGCAGGAGTTTGGTACTCAGTACTCAGGACTATCATGGAGTATTCAGATACTCCATGATAGTCACATACATTTGATACACGTTTGCGCTAGTGCCAACAAGGTCTCCAGACGTCGGACAATATGTCGGATTTGCCACAGACTCGAATTTGACTGGATATGAGAGCGGCGTCTAAACTGAGCGCAAGGCCCGTTTGAGACGTCGCGTCACACAATTCAATTGTTGAACTCTGAATCAGTCGATAATTAGATGCGGCAAAGATGTATGGGGTGCCGCATCCGCCATAATAGTGTTCTGTTTTGTATTACGATTGCACTCATCGAGCCAATCGAACCTAAAATAGTTCGCCATTTTAGTGACCGTTATTACCAGACCGCTAGCTAATGTTTGGAAATCAGTGAATAATAAACTGCAATCTGGCTAATGACGTAACCAGTGCAAGTGCAAGTAACAATACTGAATAATAATCACTAAGCTGGCTAATGATGAAATTAGTGTTGAATAACAAACATAGATGAATGATACAAACATAGATGAATAATAATCACTAAGCTGGCTAATGATGAGGGAATTAGTGAATAATAAAAAAACCAAGCTGTCTAATGATGAAAATACACTTGAATAATAACCCATAAGCTAGCTAATGATAGAAATATCTAACAAAATTTAACTGTATAATTATGGAGGATGCGGCACCCCATAAAGATGTGGCAATTAAACGGTTAGGTTCACCTCAGCCTGCTGCAAAATGCGACTTTGGAGAAGTAACTTATTCATATGGCGAACTTTTTATGTGCCGAACTTAATGCATAAATTATTAATACAAATTGTCCCAAACCTCATCGTGATGCAAGATTCATTCGAACTTAAACCTAATTATACCGTTGATATTGTCAACATTCCTCGTTTACATATTCAGTATAAAAATTCATTTGTTCATTTCAACTTTAATGCCAAAATTGTCTGCCATTGCCAAGGGAGACGTTTGAAGTGGACCAAAGTAAAATACTAAAAATTAACGCTGGCCATTATAGGTTAAAACTAATCAAGATAATTTCAGTTTGCAAAACATTATATGCAAGCGTCAACATTATTAACCCTTTAAATGTCAAAATATTTTTCTTTTATTCTTTGTTTCTTTATTGTATTGTCTTTGTTCTTGACTGTGCTCTTTTGTTCTTAACGTCCTGTATACAGGACATTGACCGTTAAAGGGTTAAGGCCATCAAGCTTGCTTACGAATGAAGCTGGTTCAAAATGAGTTAGTACAAGTATATTCGTGTTCATTTTGCTAATATATTTACTATTTTTAGAATACCTTGATTTAGATGAACAAATTTGTACACTTGTACCACAAGTTCATTTTATGGATCAACCCCCCGTTAGTTCTGGTTATCTCGTTTGGCCGCTTGCAATCAAGATACCTCGCTGCCTTGGTTCATGTGGAGTGCATCCAGACATTTTACAATGTGTCCCAGTCAAGCAGTTTACTGAAAATGTTACTATGTTAAAAGTTTATTTCGGTAAAGATCGAAAAAGGCGAGAAGTAATTAACGAGCTTTCTAAAGGTAAACTACACATATTTTATAATATAGCTGTATTAAGCAAATGATAATGACCTAAGAGTTCTTATACTTTGAGCCTTCGAGCGACAAACGTGACGAAGTTAGCAGCGATGTATAAACATGAACAATAATAGTTCACCAGTGTTAAACGAGGTCTTAGCAAAAATTACTTTGGAAAATTTGGACAATCGCTTGGTCCTGTTAGAAACAAACCAAGACAACCAAATGGGCTTCTCAAACCCCCACAAGTTGAACACGCTCGAGTATGACAACTCGATTTGTTGTCCGCCTTTAGAAAAGACTCTGATGGCGCGGATCATTTATCTGTTATGGCCCCATCTGATCAAACATTGGGCAAAACAAGTCCAGTAGACTTGGACAACCAAAATAGCCACAGAGATGGCGCCATAATGAGCAAATCGGTCGACCCTGTGCATAACGAAAATAAAAGCAACAACGAAGCGACCTTGTCGCTACATGAAGATTGCGGGAAAACCCTGCCACTTAAAAGCAGCATGGAAAAATTTAATCCCACTGCAGATTCACCTGGTTGGGCACCCTCCAAAAATTTCAAGGAATTTCTAAGCACTAATTATTGCCGTTGCCTGTCCTCATCCCAGATTTTTACGATATTTGAGGAAACGGCACTTCCGTACATGGAGGTATTTATCACGTCAAAGTTAGACAAGTCACTGGCTGATCAGATTTCTTATAAAAAAACCGCCGATAATCGCGACAAGGAATTGGCTAAAATTCATCTCCTGCATGCGCCATGACAGTGCTCTTCTTTGCAGATTTGATCTCTATATTTGCTGGCACCACCGTATGTTAACATAAAATAATAATGAAACCTTGTTAACCGGTTCGACAATAACAATATCCAATTGACTGGCGCGTAGTACGGTTTTGCATAATTGGGAGAGAAAAACGTTGACCCAAACGCACACACACATACAGACACGAACACACACAAGCACACTTTAATTTACCGCACAAAAATGTTTTAACAAGTTATTAACAATGTTATATCTTTGTGTTAAAATTGTCCTTAACCTGATCTTTTTATTGCAATTGTCTTTTTCTAGACCCTGTTCATTACGTCTTAAAACGAAGTGCTGAAGATGTGATATTTAATGTATCAGTATCCTACCCCACCGATTGTGCACGTAAATGTCGAGAAACAGTTTTAACATGTGCGGCAAAGGGCAAAAAGTTTAACAATGAATATTGTCGATGTTATTGTCCAAATCGTCAGATATGCACAGGTTCATTTAAGGTAAAACTTAATTTATAGTGTAAAGTAAGACATTTATTTATAAAATAATTATCAAAATTCAACAAAATCAATATTTGCCGGGCTTTGTAATACATTATTCAATATTTGTATAACACTGGTTTTGAGACGACGAAAAATCGTTGCCTCAAGCAAGAATCAAATTCACGCCTTCGGGTTTCTAGACCGCCGCTCTACCCATTAAGCTATCGAGCCAACGGGGATTGGTGGTGAATATATTCTTTTTAAGTGCACGAAATATCCTCGCGACGACTTAACGCATGGATGACTTGCGGTGTTTCACTGATTCTATTACAGAATCATCCTCAGAGACAAATATTGAATAATATTTACATGTCTCTGAGGATGATTCTATAATAGAATTGAGTTACAGTATTTAACCCTTAGACGCCTAATTTTTATTTTCTTTTGTTCATTGTTATCCCTTTGTCCTTGCTTTTGTTTTTGCTTTTGTCGTATTGTTTATGGATTGTACTGACTGGGGTCGTATGCGACCACTACTGGCGGAAAAGGGTTAAGGGGTAACTTAAATTTGGGAGGCAAATATTGAACAATATTTACATGTCTCTGAGGATGATTTTGTAATAGAATTGAGTTACTGTTAGTATCTAATAAAGGGTAACTTAAGAGCATTTAACTGAAGCTGGTTCTGTTGGTCGATTTTGTTTTGAAGGGAAAGCACAGACAGTTAACGTTTCAATAGTGTTAGGCTTACTTTAGGCCTCAATGTAGTCACAATTCGACAACTGCATGTGACAGTTTTTATTCAACTCAATGAGATATTGCGTATGAGGCCAAAAATCCCACCAAGCTCATTATCAGCAACTGAGGACAGCTGTTCCATCTTTCAGTTTGAGGACTTATCATCACAGTGTAGCTGATAGTAAACTTCTATAAAAATTATATAAGGACAAAAGTTAATATAAATTGTATTATATATAAATAAACACGTACTATTATGTCTAATATTTTATATAGTGGGATGACGACACCTGTCGCTGTGTTTGTGGTAAAAGCAACAAAGCTGGAAAGAAATTATGCGATTTCAAGTTTGGATTGAAGGCAAGTTGGGATAAAACAATCTGCGATTGTAAGTGCAATCCCTGTCGTAGGAAATTTCAGCATCATGGTGATGATGGCCTATGTAACTGTAAGTGCAACACTCAAAAGCTGAAATCGTCATGCGCCAGATACAATAAAAAACCAGATGAGAATAGATGTAGATGTAAGCGAAAACGTCGCCCAAGACCTCGGCGCCCAGTTGGAAAATAAAAGTTTGACAAGACCTGTCAGCTGCAGTTTTACTGTAGTTGTGGTTTTTAAACGACTAATCTGTATTCAACACGTCAACAAGTATGAACCAAATAAATTTAGTCAAATATCTTGATGATCTGAAAACATGTAAAAGGACTGGCACTAGTCCTCAAAGTTAAAAGACTGGCATTAGTCCTCAAAGTTTCTAAACTTCTTTTGAAATATACCTTACTTCTTCCTAATTTTATGATCTACTTAAAATTTTGTTTTTAAGCCTAACTACTAAGTTTTAGCGAGTTTCATAACAAAAAGCAAATATAAAAGCGGTTAAAAACACCAAAATGGATTTCTATTCTCTTGCTAGTTCCAAGCCTTTTGCTCACGGTCAGATCAGAGAGTGTATTTTTATGATATTTTGTTTGTTAGTAAATTTCCAGAAATAACTTTTTTGGCTAATTTAGAATAGTGGTTACTTTAATACCGAAAGGTTTTTTCAAGCAATTGTCAGATGGGTCCAATAAGACTGAAGTAATAGTCTTTGTAGGGAGCTGTTTATTCACCATATTCCAAAATGGCGTTAATTTAATTATTCTTTCATTACATTTATATTATTTATATATAAATGTAATAAAACTACTATTCATATAGATTTTTTGAATTGTCGACTCTGAAACGAGGTAAGAGAAGTTAATTTAGATGCACACAAAAAACAGCCATTTTGGAGTATGATGTTTATGGTGTCGGACTGGCTCGTTTACCGCGAGATAACTCGCTTAATTTCTGTCTAAAGGCTCTCACCCACTCATCGCAAAAACCAACTCGCAAGCTCGCTGCGAGTAATTTCGTCACAATGCTTGACAGTTTATTTTAATTAGATACCAGCACTCGCAGCGAGCTTGCGAGTTGATTTTGCGATGAGTGGAAAAGAGCCTTAAGGCCAGGTTCACACTTGTCACAATTCATCGGCGATCCATTCTATTCTTCTCCAATAGAATGACCACCCGAATGGAAATCGCAGATTCTTACCACAAGTGTGAACCAGGCACTAGTTGATCTGGGGCAGGGCAATAGAACTGTGACTAGCAACAGAATAGAAATCCAATTTCGTACTTTTAATCACTTGTTACACCGCAATTTTTTTGTAAAGCTTCTTGAAACTTTGTGTAGGTGTTTTACGTAGGGGAATAAATACTTGAGAAAAATTTGATAAAGAAATTTGTTGTAGTTAATGAGATATTGACAAATTTTAAACTAGGCTCTTTCCGAGTTTTTAAATCACCTGGAAATTATTGGACACAAATTGGAATTACAAATAGAATAGTTTGACATTATCAAATGTAGATTGAACGTTACTTCTAACAATAAAACTTTATTAAAAATTTTTATTACTTATTTCATCCAGCAATACACGAGCCACTGGGCTTCGTGTAAACCGTCCATTAGTGACAGGGTAAAACAGGTTACCTGGGAATACGGATACTAGCATGAGATGAAACTGAGAAAGACAAAAGTCTCTTGATTTTAATGCTCACACTCAGTTAGGTGGGAAAGAGGTAATCCGTGACATGTGATCCGTACTAAGATTAACTCGTGAAACGACTCGAATTATAACCGTGAATCGTAAATTCGGTGCTTAGCAAAGTTTCCGAAAAATCTGGAGTTCTGCCGAGATTCCCGACAAATCACAAATCCTAGGAGAAGCATGGTCATTTGCCTCCCCCCCAGAAGCAAAGGGCCATGCCTCTCCCAGAGGACCCAGAGGCAAAGGGCGAATTGCAATACACTAACGAAGTATCTATACTATGCAGTATATTTTAATAAATTTAGTTATTTATATAACGAAGTATCTATACTATGCAATATTTTAATAAATTTAACATTTTAACAAATTTAACCAAACTAAAATTTAAAAATTAATTAAGTAATTAAGCTATAGCTAGTTCAGTAATTCAAAGTGAAATTTGTCTTCAAATAAACGCCATTATATACTTAAAAATCTTATTCTATATTCTGAATTCGTAACAAAAATGCAACCGTATATAGGCCATTTATGGCTCTAAAAAGGAATATGGGATCCAAATGCAAGTAGGTCCAAGGAAACAGTTCATTGCATAAATACAGGAGATACAGAATGGATGTGTTTATGCTAGAGACGGATAATTCGTCTAGACGAACTTAGGCGAAATTCCGAGCCAGGACTCCGAGCATTTAATACATCTAGTATAAACGCTTGACGAATTTGTAGACGAATTAACCTTTGGCCGATGACAATCCATGAAAAAAAATAAGTAAAGCTAAAGAGCGCTGACTTTGGAACGAACTTAATCTTAAGTTCGTCTGAGCAATTAATTCGTCTAATATTGGCGTTTATACACGCACGAATTAACAGCGAAGATGCCAAGTCTGTAATGCTCCAAACCGGGAGATTCTCCGCGGCACGTATACCCCTGAATTTGGAACCCGGAATTTAGTCCTGAGGTAGTAATCCCCTAAGGGTGACTGAGGCTGACTCATCCTATTAATGATTCAACTTCATTCCCAGGATCATTTTTCAAACGCTCTTAGCAGAGCCTGGGAACGAGATCACGTCCGACTATGGCATAATTCTCTGGACTGAGTATATGTAGGGTACCGTTAGTTATGATTACCTTCAAGGATCTGTGGGGACAATAAATTACATCATAATGATAATACTTTACAAAATACGTTTTACAGCAACCTTGTCACCATGGTCTTTCCCCTCGCGCCTGCATTCTTAAGGTATTTTCTCACCGAACCTTAATTACGTCATGTTAGAACAGCATGATTGGTCAAACTCTCACCTGGGCTTCGTGATCAACTGTCAGTTGACTTGATTTGTCTCAGTATTTTCTAAAGCCAACAATACCACAGAATAAAGATTTATACAGAAGGTGGTACAATATGTTCCTGTATTTTTATGCAAAAATATTCAGTTTACTAGCTGAGACCAGTCAGTTGAGCGTGCTGATTGGACAGACCACACAGTCTACTGACTGTGAAACATGCGTAATGAGATATGCGCGAGGACGAAAACTTCAAAGGTCCCGATCGAAGTGGCCCTTCTGTATATTTTTATTCTGTGACAATACTTATGTCATGATACTGAGTGACGTGTTCAGTCAGAAGTTAATACCGGGAGATTTCACTTGTTCACCGTGAGACCGTGAGGTGAGGTTGCGAACCGGGAGACTCCCGGTCAAACCGGGAGAAACCTATGTAACAGACGAATTAAGAAATTTTGCCTAAGTTCGTCCAGACAAATTATCCGTTTCTAGTATTTTAGTATAAACACAGCCAATGAATTTAGTAGAATTCATTTGTCGTATCAACTTATAGACTGTGCACATAACACTTGACTGGAATAATAAGTAAGGAGCAAACAACTGTCAAGTAGAAAGTGCGACGGGTTTTGATATTTCTGACTTCTACACAACAGGTTTCAAAAAAACAATACTAGAAGCTTGTTCACTCTCGCACACCTATCTAGACTGTACGTTGGCCAGGTGAGGTCGCCCTGTAGCCGTATCGTCGAAAAGCTTTTTCGCTTGTTGTTGTTATTTATTTTAAAAAGCTCTACATATCTTCTATTTTTTAAAGATACGCTTCCAAACGGTAATCAATAGTCAAGCTTACGTATTGTATAGTACAAATTTTATTGACGTTTAGTTGCAACGTCGTTCAGTCTGTTCCACTTTGTCAACGTACTTGCTTCGGTTGATAAGCACAGCACCATTACCCTTATTGGGCTTCATGATGTGAATTCTTTTGTCATCTTTCAGCGTTTTTAGAGTTTTATAGTCATCTTGGGTTAAGGTCCGTGGTAAGAACAGCACAGTACATGTGGTCGTTAATTATTTTTTTGCTTTGCTTTTCCATTGAAGGTAATGTAACCTCAAAACAAATTATTCTTTTCTATCTTTTATCTTAACACAAATTTGGAATTTTATATAATTCGCAACTTTCTTAACCTTAAATATGCTCTTAAACCCGCTCGTCCTCGACCGAAATAAGTGATTAGCGCGCTCTTCCTGACCTGCAACAGGTAAGCTTTTGGATTAAGGTTCGAAACGGGTGTACGATCGCCGGAGTTTACCATCCCTGTGCTCGCTTAACTTTTATGTAGTGTAGTCCCTTAAGGACGATATTATACAATTATTGGACGAGGTTGAGCAAAATATCGTTATTTATCAGTGGCGAGCAGATCAATTATTTGCCGATG
>JAOBAZ010072445.1:0-12006 GCA_026546875.1 Pteroeides caledonicum | reverse complement strand
TTTTCTCTGCTCACTCAATCACATACGCCAGGATACAAATCGCATACAACTAATCGTATCGTGTAAATAGGCCTTTATTTAGCTACAATTTCCACAATGCTTTGCAAGCATGCAAAGCAACTTAGATAACGAATACCTACAACGCATTCTGGTAATTGTAGTTAAGTGAGTAAAAATACGTTATCATGCAAATGGATTATTTGGTTTAGTGCTAGGATTAGGTTTCATTTATAATTACAGTGCAATAACTTGTGCATTGCAATTACAACTTAACCCTAACTCCAAATGAGATTTTTAGGTGCTAAAGGTTTACACTTGACAAGTAAGATCGCCTGGAGTTAAAATACTCATGATCATTGGACTGTCCAATGACAGTTTGCATAATCCAATAAAAATTCAGTAAAACTCATTATCTACGTTGGTCAAGGTTTACACAAAATTGTGCCCTTTTGCTATTGTTTTGGGCGATTAACCAAATACAGTGCTTTCAATCTTTATTATTCAATCTCGCGGGCAGAGATTTTCCCAATAATTTCTATTGGTTGTTTTCCTCCTTATTCCAAAACCACGCCATTACGAAGGTGCATAAGCTTGCATAAACCCACGCAATAACACACATAATGAGTATCGAAGTTATCTTGCTAGTTCCAGGTCTCTTGCTCACGGTCAGATCAGCTAGATATCAATATTAGGGGACAGACAATATGCCTCTAAAAGATCCCTATCGTACTAAATGGATGAATTATTAAAAATTCATTACTCTATTCTCGGAATACAAACACCATGATTTTGTATCACATTCTGCTATAGTCATTCGAATGCATAGCCCGATGAAAATTCAAAAGGAGTCGTTATCTGTGTTGATCCAGGTTTATGCAGTTGTCCACCTTTGCGATCATAACAAATAACAAATCTTTATTGTTCAATCTCATGGGTGAGCGATTTTCCTGAATCATTTCTATTGGTTATTGGCCTCCACATTCAATAGGCACGAGATGACGAAGCTGCAAAAACCTACATAAACTCAAACAATAGCATAGATAATGCGTTTTTTTGAATTTTTATCGAGCTTCCAGGCCATGTACCGGAATGACTATGGTCTACCAGCATCTAAACTTGTATAGATTAATTTATTTCGGAGAACAACTCTTCAGTGTCGGGGCCGTAATGCTTTGTAAGGATTTGCCATTTTCGAATATGGTGCTCGCCCTTTCTTTTTACCCGCCGTTTTCCTAACTTCTCTAGCTCCTTTTCCTTTTTGTATTTTGTTCTCCTATTTTGAAACCAAACTTTAACCTGGGCCTCGGAGAGGTCCAGTTCGTTTGCGAGTTTTTGGCGTTCGGCGCCGACTACATAATGGTTCGAAACGAACCGTTTCTCCAGACTTTTTATTTGCTCCGTGGAGAATGCCGTCCGAGTCCGCTTCTTTTTCCCATCTTTATCGTCCCGTTCAATATTGTAATCAGAAAAGAAGTAATTTCCACATGGGTAACTGTTTGCTATAAAAAAAAAGCAAGAAAATAAATCCCTTGAACTTCACTTATTCCGGGGCTTTGTTCTCGAGTTTGCGCATTTTTGTGATAATTTGTGGTAATTTGGAGCTTTCGTGATGTCAAAAAATGACCGCAAAACAAAGGAAATCAAGTGAAAATCTACATGCACAACAATGTATGAGCCATATACACACACCGTCTCTTTCAAGCGATTTCGTCCAATTACGACAAGGTTATGAAGGTTGAGCCAAAGTGCTATACTTTCATGTTATGCCATAACTTGGGAGTAAATTATCGGAGCAAAATGCTGTATACTATATATATTTACTATATATAGTTATTATATAGTTTTTAAGAGTTCTTTCATTTGAGAGAATATCATCTTTCACTGTTGTGACACTAGCAGGCCTGCAGCAAATTCTGAAAACTTCTGAAAACTGCAGGCTACCACTGATTTCTTAATTGTTGGCTTCTTCATTCCTATTGCACCAGCAGTATAAATTCTGAGACAAACGCCATGTTGGTACTTCAGCTCTAGTGTACCGTGCGCGTTTAGGGTGCTGTCGGAGGAAGAAAAACCGTACGACATGGTGAGATGCAAAGTTGCTGTGAACAGTGAGAAATCGTCGAAAATATAGAAGTAAATAAAGTTACAATTTTAAAATACAAACTTCATTGCCTTGCTAATACACAGTGAGAAATCGTCGAAAATATAGAAGTAAATATAGCTACAATTTTAAAATACAAACTTCATCGCCTTGCTAATACACAGTGAAAAATCGTCAAAAATATAGAAGTAAATAAAGTTACAATTTTGAAATACAAACTTCATCGCCTTGCTAATACACAGTGAAAAATCGTCGAAAATATAGAAGTAAATAAAGCTACAATTTTAAAATACAAACTTCATCGCCTTGCTAATACACAGTAAAAAATCGTCAAAAATATAGAAGTAAATAAAGTTACAATTTTAAAATACAAACTTCATTGCCTTGCTAATACACAGTGAAAAATCGTCGAAAATATAGAAGTAAATATAGCTGCGATTTTAAAATACAAACTTCATTGCCTTGCTAATACACAGTGAAAAATCGTCGAAAATATAGAAGTAAATAAAGCTACAATTTTAAAATACAAACTTCATTGCCTTGCTAATACACAGTGAAAAATCGTCGAAAATATAGAAGTAAATAAAGCTACAATTTTAAGATACAAACTTCATCGCCTTGCTAATACACATGTTCACAACGCTAATGGTGTCTTGAATGATCACCAATAAGGCGGTTGACTGTTTCTTCGAGTTTCTCGCAATAACACTATCGCATTTTATCGCTCCATAAATCTCATCACCACACAAGTTGGTTATCATTCACCGTAAAATAATCGTTGGTGCCATGGCTTTAGGATTAAAGATGTGGCATTTTATCTGCAAGCAAGCCAGGTGGGATTAATAATCAGCTGGCACTTAAAGATATACATTTAAAACGTTTTCTTGGTGCGAAGAATTAACCTTACATGGTACTTCATTGAAGTGTTTATTTGATCGCAAATGCGTCAAACGGAAATTATTTTATGCATGGGAAGAGCTCCAGGGGCGATTGGCGCGTGTCCCCGGGCGCTGAGTAATGGCGGTGTCAAATTTAGGCCATGTGTGTGACATTGCAGCATTTTGCAATCAATAACCTGACATGAAAGGGTATTAAACTAAATGTGAAAATTTAACAGGTATGATAATTGCCGGAGAACTTCGTGTTATTTCAGCCACAGGTAATTAATGTTTTGGTGATTATTGATGTGACAGCTAGAACGCTCCTGAGCTCTACCCTTACGAAAATTCCACATGTTATGTTCCAATTCCACATGTGAACCACATGTGAATTCATGTGAATCACATGTGATTCACATGTGAATTTGAAACACAACATGTGGAATTTTCGTAAGGGTATATAACTAGACAGGACATGAGACCAACAAAACATGCCAAAAGAGTACCAAGATAACCGTGAAAAAGACTACAAAAGTTTTTTTTTTCATACAATGATGCTACGTAAAACGCGTTTATTTTGCAATTTTTTTAACGTTAAATTTAGTCCCGAATATCATAGGAACGTAAAAATAAGTTATCTTTTGTTTTTAAAGTATTTTTTATTTTAATTCTATTATTGTAGTCAACTTGATCAGATAGTAATCATTGTTTTTCTTCCGCCATTTTAAACATTTTTAACATTACTAAACTATAAGATTATCACGGATTGTTCATTGAAAAATGACAAAGAAAATCCGGGTGTCCTATTTTTATTTTGTATAGTAGAATATGTAAACAAGCATATGTGATTGCTATGAACTCTCAACTAACTTCTAAATTTGCCTTTAAACTAAAGACGCCACATGACAAGTGGCTGTTTTTGTTCTATAAGAATATATAATAAGCATATAGTTCGTCTGGCCATGTGGGGTAAAAAATATATAGTGCATCTTTTAGTCCGTCCGTAAAAAAACGCCAAGAGGATCCATACGTAACTACAATAGCAGGAGGCATTCTGATCTATAGACCTGCCGTTTCCAAACATAAATCCGGGCTTAGTGTTATTTAACACGTCATCCGCGCACATCAAAGGTGCAGAGAGACTTTCTTCTTAGTTAGAAGACTTATGGGAGGCCCTTTTTTAGGTTGCTAGTTTTTATTCATTGTGGACATGTTCATTACAAATCTCTATATAATATAGTTTATAAATACCATACCATACCACACCACACCATACCATACCATACCATACCATACCATATCATACCATACCATACCATAATATACCATACCACTGATGAATTGGATGTGATTTCATGTGAAATGCATGTGGGTCTTCTTTTTCACATGTGAAATTGGAACACCACATCTGGAATTTAGCTAAGGGAAAACGTGTGTACATTGGCTCAAATTCGTCCAGCCACATAAGTATGGAGCACAGGAACAGCGCATATAAGTATTGTTACAAGCTTTTTATAGCTTGAAAGAACCGGAAGTTGTTCATGGTTGTGTTTGTCACTTCATTTTAACAAATGTAAAGTTGGTATACTAAAAATACAATGAAGGCATTGGTATATTCTGCCATTCTCAAACAATGGTTATGGATTTTCTAAATCTTGCGACTTCAATCGAAATTTTCGATAACCGCGATGTCAAAACTGTCGACTTGCTGGGCACATTTGCAGTCAAGTTTTCATTTGCTTCTCTTAAATCGCAAAATTAATAATCATGGTATTTTGGAAAGTGCACTTAACATGACATAATTAATGCCTTGAACATACCATGCAATGTAAACAATCTGTTAACTAATACATTTCTATTCGTTTTAATACCTTTCTGTCCAGGCCAGTCCTATTTAATTTATGCATTATTTATACATGTGACGCTCTGCTCGCACCAAACAAAAGATATCTGAAACTTTTCAACTGAAAAGGTGAATTAATAGACAATTGGGCAAAATTAGGCAAAATTGTATCCGACGCCAAAATCTTCATACTTCATTTAAACTAGGTTTTTATTAGCTACAGACCACTGTGTTTAACATAGAAAAAACGTATAGGGTGCTTATAAGGTTTAACCATTTTAAAACGTTTTGCTGTCTTCTTTGACAACTTTATCTATTGCTCAGGTCTGAAGACACTGAGAGTCGTTATTCATTGCCAAGGGAAATAGCTACTGAACAGGCATCTATCAGTGAAATAACACACTACTTTTGCTGCTGTTATGTGATAATTTTTTAATTCTGTTTTGTCTGACACCAAATGAGTTAACTCGTCAAAGGATTAACTCAGAATGAAAGGTTGCAGATGAACGTGCCAAACGTCATACTTCCTAAAACCCTTACGTACATAATACTGGGTTTATGACAATTTTATGCTTTTACACTGTCTAATGTCAAAACAATTTTACTTTCAAAAAGATTAGTTCGTAAAAGGTGGCGCATAAACGTATTAAAAATCAGTTTCTTAACCTTCTAGAATGAGAGTTTAACGTCCTAATGATGCTCCTTTGTGACAATGTTTTTGCTCTGTCTAATGTGAAACAATAAGCGTACAAATTGGGACTGATGGCCAGCTGTCTCAAAACCCCTCATCTCTACCTCGAAAAATACAAAGAATGAAAAAAGGACTTTTTCATATCATTTTAAATGATCTTTCCATCAAGAGAAAAAATGTATTACCAATAATGCCAATGGTGTACGTTAATTCACGAACCACAGACTGTCCTGTCGAGTATGAAAAAAAAGCTGAAAACAACTTTAGACTGTTCAACAGATGACTAAAATCAGCGGCACAGGAATCTACTTCCATTCACACAACGCGTTAAATATTTAAGTTATATATTAAAAAATCGCTTTTGCACTTTATCACTATCATTTTATAATACTCTGTATCTCGAAATCTGCTAGGACATGCATAACTCTTAATGTGGCCAATCAAAGGTGGTTAACCAAGTCTTCTTCATATACAACATTTTTAACTGTGATTTCTGCTCTCTGTTGTCGTAAATCTATATAGACCCGCAGGTTTTCACGCATTTCACTCCGCCCATATCGTACCAAGCCGTAGCGTATTTCATTGATTTATAACCACCAGACTCAGAGTACGACTAATGACTTATATTCCTATGGTTAGGTACGATACGGTTAAAGTTAAAACTAGGTCTTAAATCCCCTAATACTATAGGGTGGTCCGAGACATCACTGACCTGGTGAAGTCAACGCAGGCACAAGACCATCATGGATCATTGATCTTCTTACCAGTATAACTGTTTTATTTGTAGAACTGGAAAGATTTACGTTGATGTTTTATTAAGGACTTCAGGTTCAAGTAAACGCAGTAACAAGTTCAAGTAACAACCCGGTTGGTAACAGGCATTTTATGTTCTTAGTTTGACTTAAATTGGCTATCAGCTCCAAAGTGGAATCCAAATCGGTTCTGGGTTTTACTGTCAGATCCATAAAGATCATAAAAAAACTTAGAGGGGGCACCGCTGCCAAATGTGCTAGAAAAATTAAACGTCGTCTTTTGAGGGAAAAATCTAGTAACCTTTACTAGCTTTTCCCCTCTAAACCAGTCTTTTTGTGGTAAAAACGGGAAAAGCTGCTGCACAAATTTAGTTGTGGAGCTTCTGTTTACCTCAAGATACTTTCGTTAAAGTGTGTGTGTTTTTGAAATTGTGTTATGAACGGTTTCGCTCTTTTCTCTAATCACGATTTATAAGAGGCAGGAGATTGCGCCAGACGATTTTAGTTAGATTTCAGAGAAGCTTTTAAAGAGCTCCTATTGGACCTGGGAAGAAATGCGCAAATGTATTGCCATTAATGGAGAAACGATTTTTTTTGCGTAATAACAAGCATTCAAGTTTGCAAACTGTGCTTTTTCTGTGTTGAGTTAATTGTCGCCAAGAATCTTTTGCACCTAAATCCTGCTCAAGTAAAGGACCTTCTGTTGATTTAAGCAGAGCTCGAGTTTCACTGAAGTTTAATAGGGTTTAACGCTAAATCCTTTAATCACTGCTTTAAGATGTTCGGGAAAAACCGCTAAACACTTCATATGCCTAATTTGCCTAAATGCTTTATTGTTTTATCTGGAAAATGTTTTCAATAGGCGTGGTAAATTATTTTCGGGTCTTTGTTTTGTTTTTAAAGTATTTCAACGTGCATGGTATGAATACATGTGGGAGATTCCTGGAGAACCTTTACAAAGATTCATGATGTGTTCCAAACTCGCATGTTGATCACATGGGAAATGATTGTGACCACATCTGAATTGCCTGTGAATTACATGTGATCACATGTGCTTGCACGTCAATTGTGTGGTCATGTATATATCAATCACATGTGATCACATGTGAATTGCCTGTAGATTACATGTGATTGCTATGTGATGTTGGCGGGGAAATGACCGTGTAACTGCAACTACAACTTGTCTAAAAAGTAGAACAACTTTTGCTTTATTATGACACTGTGCATTTCGAACCTGAAGTTCTTGATATATGATATTATGATGACATACCCGAAAATGACACGGCGGTAACATACTTATAATTCTGGATAAAACAACTTAAAACTGTTGGATTATGAAGAGCCGTCCTAGTTTCGTAAATGATTAATCTCATTAGACTGAGGTATTTTGCTTAGAGTTGTTTTTTGTTGAGCAGAATATTGAAAAAAATGCTAGTGCAAATCTCGATTAAGGACGCCTTCGGGTACCCATCGACTAAAATGTTGGCGTAGAAATCTAATATTATTTTGTCCATTTAAAACACAATAGCTTTCGAAAGGTGAAACAGTTTGCCAGAATAATAAGACTTTTAGGATGCAGTCGAACATGGTATTGTTTAAGCTGTAGGACCAAGTTCAGTTTTGTATTACATTTTAGTAACGGCGTTCGTAGCTGAGCAAAGCGCTCTGCGCAAATTTAAAGCTAGAAATGTGGAACGAAGAACATATAAAGCATGCACCAACATGTGTTACGCGTCAATGAAACAACCTCCAGAACTTATAATCGGTTCACTAAACTTATCCGGCTTAACTCATTTAACCGTACGGTTTTTTAGGATCACAGTTTCCTCTGGCAAGTAAAATGTCTGGTGTACGTCTAATGTCAAAATAATAAACCTTTATAGTTGTACTGCCCGATAAAAAATAAAATAGCTCGCTTTTCAACCATTTGCAAGTCAGTTTTATAGTAGACAGTGCTTACAATAGATATATTGACGTGGTACTAGTTGGTTGATAAAGAAAGTAAACATCAACAGCATTATCTATGTCTGCCACAACAATAGCAAAAAACATTGTCCTATCTAATGTCTGGCATTGTTTAACCCATACACGTCGATATTGTGTGTTGGACGGTATGATGAAATAACAAGGCTGGACCAGATTCTTTCAACAGCCACGAACATGAATGTCACGCTTGTATTTGTTTGAATGTAACACGTATGGCGAAAACGTTACATTTAATGCCTGTTACATATGCGAACATGCTAAAACAGTCGGTTGTTATCTGAACAGTATTGTTCTACCATGTTAACAACGCTGTGACAATTCGTTTAACAATCGTGTTACATTGATGTTACAATCATGTTAAAATCATGTTAAAATCGTATTACAATTTATGTTACGTTAATCATGTTACAATCAAGTTACACGAATGTTACAATCATGTTACAATGTTACAATTACGTTACACTGATGTTCGAATCATGTTACACTAATGTTACAATCATGTTACAATTATGTTACAATAATGTTGCAATCGTGTTACAATCGTGTTACAACCATGTTACAATCGTGTTACAATTATGTTGCAATCATGCTACAATGATGTTGCAATCGTGTTAAAATCATGTTACAATCATGTTACAACTATGTTAAAATAATGTTAACCATGTTATATTAATCAAATTAGAATCGTAGTTACAATCATGTTACAATCGATTTTTCTAGTCACTGACCATTTAAACAAAATTCGAGGCCGCGATGTGCATATTCAGTGGTATAGGTTTCAGAGCTAATAAAACTCTGACCTACATCTTATGTCCTCAACATGAAAGCAGATCAACAAAAAAAGAAAAACAAGTTCTGCCGAACTGCACTCAACGACCGCTGACGACGGTCTGCAGAAAATCTTTCAAATAGAAGCTCCTTTTCATAGGTGCTTTTAAGAGTGTTCCCAAATAGTAGTACTATATATCAGTGCCTTGGCTTTTACTTACGATATTTGGGTTTATTTCCTTGAGGATAGATAGTCTTAATAGGATTTACCTCTTGATCTGGCTAATCAGTGAATGAGTTTTATATTGTTCCGAAACAACTGACGAGCTCTTAAAAATATACCTTTATAACGCCTTGCGTTTTTTATTTTCTTATATTTGGGGTTTCTTGTCACTAAAGTGTCTGAGTTTAGTGACGGGTGTTATTCCGAGTGACAAACCACACTCAAGAGAGGTAAAACCAACCTCTATTTGGTCTGGTTAGAGCTACAATCCCATTGTTGCGGTGAATATACTCTCGCAATCCACTTACTGACTCATAGGTCAAGTTGGGAGCAAGCGCGTGGAAGCCATGTGGTTAAGATTTTATTTCAAAACTGATAAACATTTTGAGCATGTCTAGAAATTCAAAATGGCGAAGATAGCTATTGTTTTTTAGGTGCCATACATTGGCATTAAAATTTGGTGCTCTTGGAATTGGTATTATGTTGTAGGAAACGTTTAAAACGATTTCCTGTTGTCAACGTTTTGCATTGTTATTTGCTATCTTCTTGAAATAACCAGTTTCACCTAATTAAATAACGTCACAAGTAGGGTAACCAAGGTCCAAGGCATAAATAATTAGTCAGAATACATTGGGAAGCTTTTGGATTATGCTTTCATATAGTTATATATAACACTCAGAAAGATAGACTTAGCAGAATAATTAAATGAAAACTGGTAAATAACGAAGTCTGTTTTTACACTATATATACTCATGACATCTCGCTTATTCCGACAGCAATATGAATAACCAAGAAAGCAATGCACGCATTGCTAAAATCTGAAAGTATATATCTTTTTTAAGGGTTATAGACTGGTTATAAATCTGAAAGTATATATCTTTTTTAAGGGTTATAGACAGCACCATAAACAGTGTTTTTACTTTACTAAGTATTACTTTGGCTAACACCAGCCGAGTGGCGTCATCGCTGTATAGAAGACATGTCTCCCCACTCTTTGGAGAGGAAAAAGCATATGTGTTTATCCCTCTCGCTTTCTTCCCAGATTGCTTTCCTCAACAATTTGTGAAACACGAGTAGTTGTTAAGAATCAATTTTGTCGCTTGGCCGTTGTTATGTGCTCCTTCATGGTACATCAAGACAGATTGGACAATATTGATGAACATCCGCTAATAAAATAAATTGTTAAACAATCTACGACCAGAACGAACTTAGTTGAAGTCTATGAATATGTTTGGAAAGAGAAAACTATAAACAATAAAGGCATAACGTATTGCGCCTGTAAAACCCTTTAACTTAACAATATATTAACACTTATTTTTTCTGCTGTTTTGCGTTATTTTTTTACAAATCAGTGAAATTTTCATCTTATTCACATCACCCTACGGGTATGTGTCCCTAGTTCTTGAAACACATTCTCGGCGCCTATTTGTGCCAGACGTCATGCCATTTTGCCTTGGCTAATGCCATATGATTTGACTTGTCAAGGCGAGGCTCTCGCTTAGGAGCAAGTTAAATAAAAACTCTTCTCAAATAAAAGCTTTCTTATAACTCTTTCGAAGCTGTGTAAAGTTCCTTTAGGTGTTCTAATTTGGCTAACGCCAGACGATTTTACTTTCCAAGGTGACACTCTCAACCAAAAACGTGTTAAAGGCAATCGCCCTAATGTGCATGAAGTTGTCCATATTACAAGCCACGCCGAAGCGCAGTTAGAAGGAATAAATGCCAAGCAAGAACATTGAGTCAAAAGTGTTCCGGGTTCTCCTATTTCATTGCCCGTCCACACTCGGTGAACTGAGTGAAGTGAGCCATTACCAGTTTGTGTAACGTATACTTGGCTCGATTACACCATATAGGCTTATTAGGTAAATGTTCAGACTATTAGATTAAATTAAGACCACATGCCAGGCAGGCTTAATGATTGAAGTGTATTTTCATTGAGTTTGGCTAAAGACATCATAAAACATGGTAACTGGTTATTAAGCGAACGCGAGGTCCGTACAGTAAAATATTTTGCTTGGGATCTGGTCGAGTTCGTTTTTCGCTTGTATGGACCGAGCGAAGAAAGAACGAAACCAGTATCCTCCTGTACGGACCGAACAAGCTCAGTCAATAAACTATTTATTTGATATGAAAAACGATCAAAAGTTTCTGCCAAACCTGGCCGGTCCGTACTTTTGGTTACCGACCGCTCAGGAACCAATCAGAATGCTTGATTTTAGTGGATGGACCGATGAACTATACTAGCCATATAATAAATTACCTTATACCCTGAAGTACCGTAGTAGAGAAGTCGAGAAGAATGGTTGCCATATCTACACAATTAAACAACAAGGGAGGTAATGTAACGTAGCCGAAGGGGAGGTGGGTATTGATTCAAATTTGAAATACTGGACATTGACAACCTCGCTCGGAAATGTCCATAAACGAATAGTTAGCTCACGGGCGAAGGGACTGGGTGCCGTTCTCTCGATTTTGTTACGAGCCTGCCCCCCCAATAACTCAATCGTTACAAATGCAAAACAAAAATGTATTAATGTTCCTTGGGTTAACATTATCACAACACACCAGAGTTGGTTTTGTCTTATCTGTTATCCAAAGTGCCATTCTCAAGCGTTTCCGTTTTGAATAATGTGGTGTTCCCGTTACTAGCATATTGACAGCCCCGAGATCTTCTCACAGGGGCGCGGCACCAATTAATATAACTCTGATTGGGACCTTGTGCCG
Source organism: Pteroeides caledonicum (assembly GCA_026546875.1). NCBI lineage: Eukaryota > Metazoa > Cnidaria > Anthozoa > Scleralcyonacea > Pennatulidae > Pteroeides > Pteroeides caledonicum. The sequence goes on along the minus strand of JAOBAZ010072445.1, from coordinate 40 downwards.
CCCACCAAATTTTCGTGTTCCTCCGCCTCAGTGTTTAGAT
>JAOBAZ010072334.1:0-12006 GCA_026546875.1 Pteroeides caledonicum | reverse complement strand
ATCTTTGCAAAGTTCCGTACTGGAATTCGGTCAAATTAGTTCATGTGCGAACTCACCGTTTTTACAAAATAGGGAATAAAAAGAAGATCGACTCAAGTCGAAACCATTAAAGTTTGTGTCGTTGCGCATATTACATTATGCATGTTCTCTGGCCAGTAAACTGCATCTTAATTAACGTAATGACCAATAAGCACGCTGAACTGACTAGTCCGCCATTATTCTGGCCAGTAAATTGCATAAAATATAGGGTGACACGTTGCACGGTTGAGTCGGCCTTCTGTATATTCCTTATTCTGCGGGGTATTGAATATTGATGATCTGCCATCAAAATGTCCGCGCTTTTTCATGCTTAAAGAGAGTGGGTCGAGTGGGAAGTGATGTCATAGCCACAACAGGAAACATTCGCACAAAACGATATATCAGGTGTAATCAACACCGCGGTCAAACGTTTGCGCATGCGCGAAGTTAAAATCAAACACGCTGGCCAATATAGCAGTGTTTTGCCGATAAAAAAACGCATATCGTGGGCGAAGCCGTTGGAAGAGCAGGAAACGTACATGTTGAGGAAGGTTATCTTTGTTATTTCCATTAGGAAGAAATCAAACGAAGTGATCAGAGATCATGCATCTTTGCAGCAATCTCTCGCCCCTTCTTAATTGCATATTATAGAACTTCTGTAATAAGGAATTGATATTATTTAACAGGAGTCGTAAGTCTCAATGCTACCTAAATAATAAAACCGTTTACACAACTGACTAGACATGTTTAGTTATTTGCACTTTTGTATTTATTATTACAAATTAACAGCGACACCGGTTCTAATTTATCATCCGTGTAAACATTAAACACAACTTCGATAACTTAAATTAAGTTAGATAAGTAAAAGCTTGCTATTCCTGGGACAAACTTGCTTGAAATTGGAATAGTCAATATGTTAAATGTTTCGGCTCGCAAGAGCTCTTTGTAATAATTCGTTCACACTTGTTTAGATTTTGTACTTACAACAAACTCATGACAGTAAAGTTTTCTCGAGGTAAACGACAAAATACTCGAGTTGACATCTCAATTTAATAACGCAAAACTGTTATTACATGTATACATTACTCCTACTTATTGCTGCAAAATCACTTCGTTTAATTTCTTCCCAATGGAAAAAACCAAGATAACCTCCCCCAACAGGTAGGTTTCCTGTTCTTCCAACATCTTCGTCCACGATTTGCGTCTTTTTATCGGCAGAAAACATTGCTTGTTTTTTGTTTCCAGCTCGTGTTTTGGCTTCGAGTAGGCATTTCCGGTTCGTCGCCTCGGAGACAACAACAACGGAAAAGAGGCTGAGCCATAAGCAAACATTCATGACCTTTTTGTGAAAAAAGGCATAGAAATTACGAAGGTGGTTTTTCATATGTTGTTTCAATGATATCAAAGAAGTCCTTACCTTATCTTTTCAGCCGTTATCTTAATAATCAAAGAAAACTATCCGTCGCTATTATACATTTGAAAACTGTGAAAAAATGTGTTATTTTTCCCGCGCTTTTTTAAGCTCGCGCCTGCCCTCTGCGTTTGACGGAGATACGTCAAAAGACATTGAACTCATACATTACGTCATATTTCCGAATATCTTTTTTAGTAAGTTTTAATTAAATTTGCCGCCTTTACTGTTAACTCGGATACGTGGCTATGTAGAGGTGTTGCATCTATGACATCACTTCCTTTCTCGACCCACTCTCTTTAAGCCTAACAAAGCTCGGACACTTCATGAGCGGATTATTAAAACGGTAAGCTCGCACATGAATTTCTACTGTATTTCTTTGAATTTGAATACAAAACCTTGCACGAATGCTATAGACAATAATATCATTATGATAATGTAAAAAAGCACTGTACTAGCATTTTGTTTATCAGTGAAACACTATAAGTAGACATAGGCGTTCAAAGAGTTTTTTCCGAGCATAAAACAGAAACCATATGATTAAACGATGAAACGTTTTACATTGTGCTTTTTTACAGATTTCCACAGATTTAGGCTGATTATCCTTACCTAAGTTGCGCGACGTATGAGATTCATCCAAAAAATCATGTAAAACGTTATGTAGCAATTTTTTGCCAGGCGTTAATGGCACAAACGATGTCAGGCCGAGTTGTTAGCGATGATTTCCGTTTTCCATACACTCTTAAATAGTTTATGAAACGAAAATTATTATTGTAAGTTAAAGTAAGTTATTTTCAAGTTTTTCGTTTACTTGCTTTGTCGAGTTATTTCGGTTTGTTTACCAAGTGCTAATTACATCATACCTAATTTATGCATAATATAAGCTGCACAGAAAATGTATATTACCATCTGAAACGTTTTCAAAAATACTATGTGTTTTACTGGCATACCAGTATATTAGCACACGGATTATCAGGAGGTTTACTTCGGTGACACTAGAGATATCTAGGATTTTGTTATAACTTATTGTGCAGTGTGACGTATAATTAAGGCGCACTTCACGATGTAAACAAACTGAATTATCTCAACATCGAAGCAAGTAAACGAGAAAGTGGAAAATGACTTACTTAATAGTTTTACGAGCTCTTTCTGTTACGACAACAATAATCTTCGCTTTATAGGCACGTTAAAATCATTAACTTTGAACAAGGCAAACGTTTTACTAGATAGGTTTCATACTTTGGCAGGCAGTTTTACTAAATGCATGAATATGAAGAAAGATAGTTTTCAAATTTTACATGTCGCCTTTTCCCTTCAAGTCCGCTCTGCGCATCCTTTCCGCGCATTGTTTTGATACAGAATTTAATGACAAAGCGATACAGGGCCTTTTTAAAGGAATCAGTTTGAGAGGCATGGACCCCCTGCTTAAAATATAAGAAACCACACGTATAAGTATGGATTCAGGTTGCCAATATTGCTTTCGCGTAAAAGCTTGAAAGGAAATAGGGGGCTGTAACTGTCCCCTAATAGTACTACTGGCTGGGCTAAATACACCCCCTGTCAACTTTCTGGCAAATCTATAAAACAATGTTGGCAACCTGGACACATGCTTGTACGTTTTATATAACGTTTATTGTATTTTAAACATCGATGTCGCCCAAAATAGTTTTTTAAAAGAGATCCTGAAGCGAGGTAGGCGTCTCCTTCAAAGCACTTAGGCCATTGTTGTATTAAAAAATGTCAAGTGCTATTTATCTACGACGTTAGTTCTTACCAGGTTGTTTAGACTCGGCTTGGTGACACATCAATGAAGTATATGCATCTAGATTCTAGCAGCCACTTCAATGCGAATTCCGAAATTGCACCCACTACAGACAGATCTTTGGCGAAGCCATTTCTGATAAATATTTTTTTTTTGCGTTTAGTCTTCTGATCTTCACTAGTTACAATCCTAGATCAATGATTTTTCTTGCCACCACATTTTATGAAGAACTTTTCTATTTTTCTATCACGATATAGTGCAAATGGTTGATCGACTATTACCATCTAATATAAGGGTGAGAACATAGTTTTTCATAATGCGTGTCGAGTGTTCGGCATAGGAGAGGATCGCATAAAGCTGCGAACAGTTTGCAACTCGAGGTAGCCTGCCACTATGTTATCAAATGCTTGCCTCAGATACCAACAAAATGCCGATGTCACATATGCACATGACGGACTTGACTTCCCCTTCAAGTTACGACCGGGGTTTTCTCCATCTCCGCTTATTTCGGGGACTTCCGGCAGCCAATTATTATCCGAAAGGATGTCCGGTGTGCTATAAGCACAACAGTTGGGACCACTCCCTTCATAACATTAAGATATATTTAGAACTTTACCACTCAGAATACTATTTATGAAAACTCATATAACTTAAATAATTACCAAAGTGTTGCGACATTTGTTTTAATTTGACTACTTTCTAATGCTTTTAATAGTAATATTTGTTTATTAGAATGACAAGTTCGTCACTAGTTCTGTTCCTTTGTACAGACTCATTTCCAGGGAACATGATATTATAAACAAATATATGTGTGCGTAGGATTTTTGTTTCCGCGCTGATATATTAAAATACAAAGGAACGAACGAAGGAACAACACAAACGCACTAGCTAACAAGTAAACGAACGATCTTGCTCCGTGAGAGCTCGCCAAGCGACTAAAACATCAAACAGCTTGCACTGAAGTCTTCATTGAAACAAGTTAAAACCCTTTCACTACTGGAAGAAAAATCGTCTGGGTTTAGACAGACCAACTAAGTTGGCCAGTTTTGGCTAGTAGTGTAGCGTGACAAAGGCGATGTTTAGCGAGGAAACTGTTATCCATTTATAACAGGAAAACCGTTCATCAATTGTATTTAATATACTGAAATCTCAGCGCCAACGTATTTAAGCACTCTTATGAAGTATGCTGTTGGTATGTACATGCGCGAGTTCACTGGCGGATTTAGAAGTAAGTCAGAATAAATTAGCTATAGCTTGCATTAGAAATTTAAAAGACTTGAACAAGAACCCCATTGGTAGACTTCGTATTTTTTAGAACTGTTTAACCAATAGGATTGTTCTCAGTATTTTGAATTCTAAATTACCACCAGCCAGTCGTGTAATGTATTCTGACTTACGACTAAATCCGCCAGTGCGCGAGTCCACGAACAAGGGACGAGAAATGTAATCAGTGCCTGCGCAAGGCAAAGCCGAGTGTAGTGTTGAATTTCTCGTTCTTTATGTTCTTTGAAGGTGTACATGTAAATCTCAATAACACACTCCAATAGTGCTTTAACTGTTTTGATATTCAATTTGAGAAGAAAAAATCATGCACGGCTATATATCGCCATACGATGTTGCTTATAAAATACCGTCACGTGGTGCAAATCGACCAATTAGGACGGATGTTTACAAAAAGACAAAATAAACTTGTGATATTTGAATGACGAAACAAATTGGTGAAAATGATTTTCTTACAGAAATTCGAGTCGCGCGCGTTTATGGTGCGATAACATACACAGGGAATGTGACGAGAGAAGCGCGCGTAAAAGACGTGGCGTAGCTGAGTGTTATACACGTTCCTCGAGCTATTTTCCCAACTTCCCCCCAGTGCATTATCACACCATAACTTTTTTAGATTTGAACAATTCTGTATTTAATTTTGTATTAAATATTCAATTCAACAACACTAGTCTGGTTACATGATCCGACTCATATAACCAGACTAGTGTTTCCACAAACAATTAGCCTAGGTGGAGCTAGTCACAAGCTCATTAACCAGTCAGCTCGTCTTTCATTGGTTACTAGCTGTTAGCAAGGATGGTCGCCACTCCTATTCCAGCTATTGTTAAATTTGCTGAAGTAGGCAAACCGGAGAACCCGGAAGAAACCTTGAAGGACAAAGAAATAACCTACACTCTACTCACTTGTTTAAGTATCTATACCAGAGTTTTCGCAGGAAGTCGTCTATCCTGACCAGCCAAGCTTAACAAGAGGTTGACTGACCATTTCTATCATTGAATATACTCAATTAAATTCTCCCAATATTTTTTGGTTTTCTCCCATCGGCTTCGACGTATGGGTGTTTTCTAAGCGGAGCGTTGCTATATACTTCGACTGTACTTGAGACTAACTGCGCAGGCAATAATCCATTGCCACGATCCTAATTGAACGCACAAAAGCCAGAGTGCCACCCTCTGGTTTATAGTCTAGATCAGAGCAAGCACCTAACCGTGCTTGACGTCCTGAGAAGTGTTGCGTAAATACAACACGATCTATGTGGACATGGTTATGTAAGCCCAACCCCCAATTGTGGTGGTTTTCGCAATATTGCAACAATATGAGGCCAAATTTGTTGTTTTTTCGGAAGCAAAAACCTTCGAATCACCGAAGAAATCAACTGAATTCTATAGTATACTTGTTTAATGTGCCACAACAGTGAAAAATAATATTCTCTCAAATGAAAAAAACTTCTAGAATACTTTTGGAAACTTCGTCTACAGTTTTTGCTCCCATCATTTGTAATATGCAAATTTAGTGTTTGATTTATGACGTCATAAATCAAACACTAAATTTGCATATTACAAATGATGGGAGCAAAAACTGTAGACGAAGTTTCCAAAAGTATTCTAGAAGTTTTTTTCATTTGAGAGAATATTATTTTTCACTGTTGTGGCACATTAAACAAGTATACTATAGAATTCAGTTGATTTCTTCGGTGATTCGAAGGTTTTTGCTTCCGAAAAAACAACAAATTTGGCCTCATATTGTTGCAATATTGCGAAAACCACCACAATTGGGGGTTGGGCTTACATAACCATGTCCACATAGATCGTGTTGTATTTACGCAACACTTCTCAGGACGTCAAGCACGGTTAGGTGCTTGCTCTGATCTAGACTATAAACCAGAGGGTGGCACTCTGGCTTTTGTGCGTTCAATTAGGATCGTGGCAATGGATTATTGCCTGCGCAGTTAGTCTCAAGTACAGTCGAAGTATATAGCAACGCTCCGCTTAGAAAACACCCATACGTCGAAGCCGATGGGAGAAAACCAAAAAATATTGGGAGAATTTAATTGAGTATATTCAATGATAGAAATGGTCAGTCAACCTCTTGTTAAGCTTGGCTGGTCAGGATAGACGACTTCCTGCGAAAACTCTGGTATAGATACTTAAACAAGTGAGTAGAGTGTAGGTTATTTCTTTGTCCTTCAAGGTTTCTTCCGGGTTCTCCGGTTTGCCTACTTCAGCAAATTTAACAATAGCTGGAATAGGAGTGGCGACCATCCTTGCTAACAGCTAGTAACCAATGAAAGACGAGCTGACTGGTTAATGAGCTTGTGACTAGCTCCACCTAGGCTAATTGTTTGTGGAAACACTAGTCTGGTTATATGAGTCGGATCATGTAACCAGACTAGTGTTGTTGAATTGAATATTTAATACAAAATTAAATACAGAATTGTTCAAATCTAAAAAAGTTATGGTGTGATAATGCACTGGGGGGAAGTTGGGAAAATAGCTCGAGGAACGTGTATAACACTCAGCTACGCCACGTCTTTTACGCGCGCTTCTCTCGTCACATTCCCTGTGTATGTTATCGCACCATAAACGCGCGCGACTCGAATTTCTGTAAGAAAATCATTTTCACCAATTTGTTTCGTCATTCAAATATCACAAGTTTATTTTGTCTTTTTGTAAACATCCGTCCTAATTGGTCGATTTGCACCACGTGACGGTATTTTATAAGCAACATCGTATGGCGATATATAGCCGTGCATGATTTTTTCTTCTCAAATTGAATATCAAAACAGTTAAAGCACTATTGGAGTGTGTTATTGAGATTTACATGTACACCTTCAAAGAACATAAAGAACGAGAAATTCAACACTACACTCGGCTTTGCCTTGCGCAGGCACTGATTACATTTCTCGTCCCTTGTTCGTGGACTCGCGCACTGGCGGATTTAGTCGTAAGTCAGAATACATTACACGACTGGCTGGTGGTAATTTAGAATTCAAAATACTGAGAACAATCCTATTGGTTAAACAGTTCTAAAAAATACGAAGTCTACCAATGGGGTTCTTGTTCAAGTCTTTTAAATTTCTAATGCAAGCTATAGCTAATTTATTCTGACTTACTTCTAAATCCGCCAGTGAACTCGCGCATGTACATACCAACAGCATACTTCATAAGAGTGCTTAAATACGTTGGCGCTGAGATTTCAGTATATTAAATACAATTGATGAACGGTTTTCCTGTTATAAATGGATAACAGTTTCCTCGCTAAACATCGCCTTTGTCACGCTACACTACTAGCCAAAACTGGCCAACTTAGTTGGTCTGTCTAAACCCAGACGATTTTTCTTCCAGTAGTGAAAGGGTTTTAACTTGTTTCAATGAAGACTTCAGTGCAAGCTGTTTGATGTTTTAGTCGCTTGGCGAGCTCTCACGGAGCAAGATCGTTCGTTTACTTGTTAGCTAGTGCGTTTGTGTTGTTCCTTCGTTCGTTCCTTTGTATTTTAATATATCAGCGCGGAAACAAAAATCCTACGCACACATATATTTGTTTATAATATCATGTTCCCTGGAAATGAGTCTGTACAAAGGAACAGAACTAGTGACGAACTTGTCATTCTAATAAACAAATATTACTATTAAAAGCATTAGAAAGTAGTCAAATTAAAACAAATGTCGCAACACTTTGGTAATTATTTAAGTTATATGAGTTTTCATAAATAGTATTCTGAGTGGTAAAGTTCTAAATATATCTTAATGTTATGAAGGGAGTGGTCCCAACTGTTGTGCTTATAGCACACCGGACATCCTTTCGGATAATAATTGGCTGCCGGAAGTCCCCGAAATAAGCGGAGATGGAGAAAACCCCGGTCGTAACTTGAAGGGGAAGTCAAGTCCGTCATGTGCATATGTGACATCGGCATTTTGTTGGTATCTGAGGCAAGCATTTGATAACATAGTGGCAGGCTACCTCGAGTTGCAAACTGTTCGCAGCTTTATGCGATCCTCTCCTATGCCGAACACTCGACACGCATTATGAAAAACTATGTTCTCACCCTTATATTAGATGGTAATAGTCGATCAACCATTTGCACTATATCGTGATAGAAAAATAGAAAAGTTCTTCATAAAATGTGGTGGCAAGAAAAATCATTGATCTAGGATTGTAACTAGTGAAGATCAGAAGACTAAACGCAAAAAAAAAATATTTATCAGAAATGGCTTCGCCAAAGATCTGTCTGTAGTGGGTGCAATTTCGGAATTCGCATTGAAGTGGCTGCTAGAATCTAGATGCATATACTTCATTGATGTGTCACCAAGCCGAGTCTAAACAACCTGGTAAGAACTAACGTCGTAGATAAATAGCACTTGACATTTTTTAATACAACAATGGCCTAAGTGCTTTGAAGGAGACGCCTACCTCGCTTCAGGATCTCTTTTAAAAAACTATTTTGGGCGACATCGATGTTTAAAATACAATAAACGTTATATAAAACGTACAAGCATGTGTCCAGGTTGCCAACATTGTTTTATAGATTTGCCAGAAAGTTGACAGGGGGTGTATTTAGCCCAGCCAGTAGTACTATTAGGGGACAGTTACAGCCCCCTATTTCCTTTCAAGCTTTTACGCGAAAGCAATATTGGCAACCTGAATCCATACTTATACGTGTGGTTTCTTATATTTTAAGCAGGGGGTCCATGCCTCTCAAACTGATTCCTTTAAAAAGGCCCTGTATCGCTTTGTCATTAAATTCTGTATCAAAACAATGCGCGGAAAGGATGCGCAGAGCGGACTTGAAGGGAAAAGGCGACATGTAAAATTTGAAAACTATCTTTCTTCATATTCATGCATTTAGTAAAACTGCCTGCCAAAGTATGAAACCTATCTAGTAAAACGTTTGCCTTGTTCAAAGTTAATGATTTTAACGTGCCTATAAAGCGAAGATTATTGTTGTCGTAACAGAAAGAGCTCGTAAAACTATTAAGTAAGTCATTTTCCACTTTCTCGTTTACTTGCTTCGATGTTGAGATAATTCAGTTTGTTTACATCGTGAAGTGCGCCTTAATTATACGTCACACTGCACAATAAGTTATAACAAAATCCTAGATATCTCTAGTGTCACCGAAGTAAACCTCCTGATAATCCGTGTGCTAATATACTGGTATGCCAGTAAAACACATAGTATTTTTGAAAACGTTTCAGATGGTAATATACATTTTCTGTGCAGCTTATATTATGCATAAATTAGGTATGATGTAATTAGCACTTGGTAAACAAACCGAAATAACTCGACAAAGCAAGTAAACGAAAAACTTGAAAATAACTTACTTTAACTTACAATAATAATTTTCGTTTCATAAACTATTTAAGAGTGTATGGAAAACGGAAATCATCGCTAACAACTCGGCCTGACATCGTTTGTGCCATTAACGCCTGGCAAAAAATTGCTACATAACGTTTTACATGATTTTTTGGATGAATCTCATACGTCGCGCAACTTAGGTAAGGATAATCAGCCTAAATCTGTGGAAATCTGTAAAAAAGCACAATGTAAAACGTTTCATCGTTTAATCATATGGTTTCTGTTTTATGCTCGGAAAAAACTCTTTGAACGCCTATGTCTACTTATAGTGTTTCACTGATAAACAAAATGCTAGTACAGTGCTTTTTTACATTATCATAATGATATTATTGTCTATAGCATTCGTGCAAGGTTTTGTATTCAAATTCAAAGAAATACAGTAGAAATTCATGTGCGAGCTTACCGTTTTAATAATCCGCTCATGAAGTGTCCGAGCTTTGTTAGGCTTAAAGAGAGTGGGTCGAGAAAGGAAGTGATGTCATAGATGCAACACCTCTACATAGCCACGTATCCGAGTTAACAGTAAAGGCGGCAAATTTAATTAAAACTTACTAAAAAAGATATTCGGAAATATGACGTAATGTATGAGTTCAATGTCTTTTGACGTATCTCCGTCAAACGCAGAGGGCAGGCGCGAGCTTAAAAAAGCGCGGGAAAAATAACACATTTTTTCACAGTTTTCAAATGTATAATAGCGACGGATAGTTTTCTTTGATTATTAAGATAACGGCTGAAAAGATAAGGTAAGGACTTCTTTGATATCATTGAAACAACATATGAAAAACCACCTTCGTAATTTCTATGCCTTTTTTCACAAAAAGGTCATGAATGTTTGCTTATGGCTCAGCCTCTTTTCCGTTGTTGTTGTCTCCGAGGCGACGAACCGGAAATGCCTACTCGAAGCCAAAACACGAGCTGGAAACAAAAAACAAGCAATGTTTTCTGCCGATAAAAAGACGCAAATCGTGGACGAAGATGTTGGAAGAACAGGAAACCTACCTGTTGGGGGAGGTTATCTTGGTTTTTTCCATTGGGAAGAAATTAAACGAAGTGATTTTGCAGCAATAAGTAGGAGTAATGTATACATGTAATAACAGTTTTGCGTTATTAAATTGAGATGTCAACTCGAGTATTTTGTCGTTTACCTCGAGAAAACTTTACTGTCATGAGTTTGTTGTAAGTACAAAATCTAAACAAGTGTGAACGAATTATTACAAAGAGCTCTTGCGAGCCGAAACATTTAACATATTGACTATTCCAATTTCAAGCAAGTTTGTCCCAGGAATAGCAAGCTTTTACTTATCTAACTTAATTTAAGTTATCGAAGTTGTGTTTAATGTTTACACGGATGATAAATTAGAACCGGTGTCGCTGTTAATTTGTAATAATAAATACAAAAGTGCAAATAACTAAACATGTCTAGTCAGTTGTGTAAACGGTTTTATTATTTAGGTAGCATTGAGACTTACGACTCCTGTTAAATAATATCAATTCCTTATTACAGAAGTTCTATAATATGCAATTAAGAAGGGGCGAGAGATTGCTGCAAAGATGCATGATCTCTGATCACTTCGTTTGATTTCTTCCTAATGGAAATAACAAAGATAACCTTCCTCAACATGTACGTTTCCTGCTCTTCCAACGGCTTCGCCCACGATATGCGTTTTTTTATCGGCAAAACACTGCTATATTGGCCAGCGTGTTTGATTTTAACTTCGCGCATGCGCAAACGTTTGACCGCGGTGTTGATTACACCTGATATATCGTTTTGTGCGAATGTTTCCTGTTGTGGCTATGACATCACTTCCCACTCGACCCACTCTCTTTAAGCATGAAAAAGCGCGGACATTTTGATGGCAGATCATCAATATTCAATACCCCGCAGAATAAGGAATATACAGAAGGCCGACTCAACCGTGCAACGTGTCACCCTATATTTTATGCAATTTACTGGCCAGAATAATGGCGGACTAGTCAGTTCAGCGTGCTTATTGGTCATTACGTTAATTAAGATGCAGTTTACTGGCCAGAGAACATGCATAATGTAATATGCGCAACGACACAAACTTTAATGGTTTCGACTTGAGTCGATCTTCTTTTTATTCCCTATTTTGTAAAAACGGTGAGTTCGCACATGAACTAATTTGACCGAATTCCAGTACGGAACTTTGCAAAGAT
>JAOBAZ010072222.1:0-19761 GCA_026546875.1 Pteroeides caledonicum | reverse complement strand
ATAACCATTGAATATATTTGAAAGACGATGGTTTATAGTATTACTAATTAGAAACTGGCCGAATAGGAATGAAATGCATCAACACCAATATTGTTCTGGAGGGATTTTTGAATTTTGCTGCCAGTGCTGCAGGTGATAGTGTAATACTTGCCGATAAAGATAGATTTAAAGATCTCTTACAAGGTGTTGGCATTGTAATAAATGGGCCACCCCTCACTTTTTTATTTGGGACGCCTAAGTATCATTGGGCCCCCCACATTGGGCCACCACTTATTGTCTTAAGCCTATTTTTCCTTTTTAGGTTCATAATACAACATTGAATTGTGTTGTCCCACGGAAAAGACAATCCTTAAAAAACCCACGACTTTAACGATATTAGCAAAATAAATATGAATACAGATAACCAATGTCCGCAATATGTTGTATTTTGAGGTTTAAGGACATTTTTATTGTTAGAATTCTGTAAATCTTCACCCAGAGTGCAGGATATGGCAACTCAGTGTTCAGACTCTGGTTTTTAAAATTTCCCAGGGCAAGGACATGCCCCTGTAACCTCCTAGAAAGTTGCCCACATTTGGCAGGCACTTTGTGGGCCCCCTCACTTCTGGTAGCAGAAGTGGCTTGATCAGTCCTTACCAGGGAAAGTGGTAGGGTGTTTAAATGCCAGCATACGATCTTGTTGTGGTGCTTTCAGCACACGAGTTAAAGTTTTCTTGTTTGAGAGAAATCTGCTGTGTTGTTTGAAGGTTTTTTATGTTTCCCACCCTGAGTAAAAAATCTTTCCGATATGATTAACGCCTAGCTGGACTACGTTCAATTTATATACATTTTGTAAGTGTTATTTGATAAGACTTAAGCTGCTCTATAATGATAACTGACAACAACGAACAAGTGGTCATCAAGAATTAACAAAGCACCTGCAAGTTGCACCGGACTTGATCATTGTAGCGTGCTCTTACCAGCAGTTCATTTCAACGTTTACTTACAGCAGTATGACCATTGTTTTAAGAAGAAACTAACTGTGTTGCCGTTAAAGAAAAACCACTCGAAGGTGTTGATCATTGATCAGCGGTGATGACGGAGAACGAGGTGGTTCGAATCTGGGCAAATGGCTGTTACGATGTTTACCATTTTGGTCACGCCAATTTTCTCCGTCAAGCAAAAGCCTTCGGAGATTATTTAATCGCTGGCCTACATGGCGATTTGGATATCGCAAACAACAAAGCTCCCCCCGTTGTGAACGAGAAAGAAAGAGCTCGTATTATCGCCGCTGTCGAGTGGGTCGATGAAATCCAAACGAAAATTCCGTACGGGAACGTGTTGGAAACGTTAAAGAAGTTTTCCTGTGATTTTTGCGTGCACGGCGATGATATTGCGTGCAATGCCTCTGGCCAAGATATCTACGCGCCTTGCAAAAGAGCGGCAAAGTTTAAGGAATGTAAAAGGACAGATGGTATCTCAACAACAATGATAATTGATCGTATCTTATTGGGAGCCGGGAAAAAAGCTGACAGCAGCCATCTCGAATCTTCACCAGCCGTCAAAAATACCTGTCAATACGTGGCGTCGCTAGAGTATTACCACGAAATGCTAGCTCTGTTTGCAAAAGCGAAACGAACCTTGAAAGAAACTGATGAAGTAAGCTATGTGCAAGGTGTTTTTGATCTTTTCCATTCCGGGCATGTTGGCTTCCTCGAGAAATGTAAAAGAGAAAGCGAACGGCAATTTTTGGTGGCTGGTGTGTTATCTGATGATGAAGTGTTCCGTGTTTTTGGTTGGCAACCTGTAACAAATATGTTTGAACGAGCACTGGCGTTGATGTCATGTAAATATGTTAATAAGGTAGTACTTGGAGTACCTTTTGAAATTCAAACAAGTTTGCTTGAAGATTTGAAGGTAATCAATATACCCTATATTACACACAGACACAGATATTACACACGTATATTACCCAGCCAGATCAATACATACAGGATAAGAAAAAAATAAAAAATTAAGTATCAAACAAGTCAGTGGTCCAAAACGATACAAAACAGAAAAGTGAGTATACCACCTTTAGTTATAACACACAATCCCAATGTCGTCCGAGGTGAAGACAATAAAAATTTTATAAATCTATCCGAAAAATTAAAAAATGCAGTTCAAGACACAAATAACCATTAAAAGATAACGAAAGAAGTTCAAAGCTGAAATTTTAACCAAAGCAGAATTTTTACCAACAGAAAGAAAGGCTACGTATACAGTAACAAAGTGTGAAACCCACGCTGTGCCACAATCCATATATCCCGGAAAGCAAAATTCTTACAGTGGCAAAAACGTTGTCCGTGAAATCAAAATGAACTGTAAATAAAAAGATATTATCTATATAATCGTATGTCCGAAATGGAAAAGCTTTTACGCTATAACAACAGGAAATTTGAGAAACAGAATATTATTGAATTATTGTTCACATCAGAAGTGCGCGAGGGTTGCACAGCAAACTGATTTGCTCTGATGAAGGGCCTTCGCTCGAAACGTCAGCAAAACCTATTCACACATTTGGCAGTTCACCACCTTTTCGCTGTTTAACTTGTTTGATGTTGTACGACGGCTGTAGCTTGCGAGCAATTTTGCTCTCGCAAGAACAAACACATTAGACAAGCGATAAAAATCACCACGTATCCGCTGGGTTTTAACAAACGTCCTCCTACTGTAAGTTAATAGACGTAGTTTCAACACTGAAACTACGTCTTTCCTCCATTGTATGCAAAACTGACAAAATGGGTAACCACGCGTGACGTAATGGTCAACAAAGCCTTTTGCTTTCGCAAAATTTATTTAGCCAAAAGTTGTATTTTAACTTTTATATTAAATGTAATTTACTTTCGTTTACTTTTAATTTTGACAGCTCAATGTTCAGTTTGTTATTTCTGGTACAAACAAAATTCTTGATAAAGGCATGGTGTCTTATTACCAGTATCTCGATCATCTTTATACAGTACGCTAGTTTGTTTTCTATTCATTTTTGTTTCTTTTACACGATTGTCTATCTGTTACTCTCGACTTAACACTCTATTATACTTCGTTCGGCCTATTTGTCTGTTCCCAACCTTCCTTTAATTTCAGCCATTCTGTCTGTTTCGTTTTGTCTGTTATTTTGTGACCCTTCCGTACATTTCAACTCGTGTGTTTGTCTTGGTTCGTCCGTCTCCATTTAGTCTGTTATTTTCTCTCAGTTCGTCAATTTTTGTGTTTTTTTTAATGCAGTCGTTTACATTATAATGTATTACTTTAATTCTTAAACTACACTTTGATTTGATTCCCTGCTTTCCGGTTTAGACTCGTCCAGTCTTAGATACTTACAGTGAATTCTCCAAAGGATACGAGGATTATTTACAGTGTCCTCTACAGGTAATCTCCTTGAATTCCCCCAGTAGTGTAGATATTGTTTGTTTTCACATGTATAATATACAGTACTGCTCAGAAGCCTAATGAAAACCGCGCCCCAAACGCGTTCCAGAACACGTTTGTCACCTGTTCCGAAAGGCGTTTGATACGCGTTCCTTATGAAATATAATACAATTTTTGGAAATGGACGCGAATGAAACGGACGCGATCGGAACATTGGTTTACTTCTGGGCAGTACTCATGTATACTCGACTTCGACGGTTTCGATAACGTTATTTATTTTTTAGCCACTCGTGGATAACCTTGAGTCTCAAACATACGAAGTTTTTATTTTTTAGCCACTCATGGATAACCTTGAGTCTCAAACATACGAAGTTTTTATTTATTTTTTAGCCACTCATGGATAACCTTGAGTCTCAAACATACGAAGTTCTTATTTATTTTTTAGCCACTCATGGATAACCTTGAGTCTCAAACATACGAAGTGTTTGAGAAAGACCCTGTAAAATATAACCAATATCAAGAGGTATTATCACGCGCAACTGTGTATAGTGGGAGAAATGATTTTTTAAAATAGTAAGATTAAGCATTAAAATTATTTGCCTTGCAACATTTTCATACAGGCAGTTCGTCAGGCTTTGATTGATAGAGTTCCTGAAGACAGAAAAGATACAGATGTCAGGTAATATGGTACTGCTCGAAGGCAATCCTGATACTATATTCTCGTGCAGCAGTTGTTTTAGTCGTACTAATTTTTTATATGCGACTTAAACAATTCCATAACATCCGTTTTATTACACTGAGTATGCCATTGGCCTTACGCCGTATGTTAATGTGGAATTAGAGAATGATTTTTTTTAATCCCACATTTGGATGACCTGATCCAAACACGCTGGGGTATTGCTTAAGTTGAGAAAAGCTAAGGAAATAATCGTCTGTGACTCGTGTTTTCTTAACTTTTCTCAACTTTTCTCAACTCTCTCTCTCTCAGCGTGTTTGGATCAGGCCAACCAAACACGCTAACCATTAGTTAGTTCTTTTTTAAAAAAACAAAAGACGATAATTTTATAGTTTTTGATTCCCGTGTTTGAATGGACTGATTTAAAGACGGACACTGACCAATCAGCGTGCTCGTAACACATGTTATTTTATAAGGGTAATTCCATGTGACCAATATATTTTAGTGTTCTAATGGTTGTTGGTGCTGGTCGCGGTCCGTTAGTCCGAGCTTCATTTGCTGCTAGCCAAGAATGTGGACGAAAAATCAAGGTTTATGCGATTGAAAAGAATCCGAATGCTGTTGTGACGTAAGTACATTATAGTATTGCTCAGAAGCACATGATAGAGAATAAACAGAAGATCGACTTAATTCGGAACCTTTGAAGTTTGTGTCCTCGTGCATATCGCATTACGCATGCTGTCGGTCATTAGTCTGGCCAGTAAACTGCATGTTAACAAAGCAGCCAATAAACAAGCTGAACTGACTAGTCCGCCATTACTCTGGCCAGTAAAGTGCATAAAATCTGCATAAACTATTGGGGACACGTTGTACGACAGAGTCGGCCTTCTGTTTATTCCTTATTTT
This sequence comes from Pteroeides caledonicum, assembly GCA_026546875.1. NCBI lineage: Eukaryota > Metazoa > Cnidaria > Anthozoa > Scleralcyonacea > Pennatulidae > Pteroeides > Pteroeides caledonicum. The sequence continues at coordinate 14,789 of JAOBAZ010072222.1, read as the reverse complement.
GTGTCAGAAGTAAGCTTATGAAAAGCGCAAACCGTACCCGTTGTGGAACGCGTTTCTGAACCGCGTTCCGAAATTTCTCCCATTGCCTTTCCGTTCGGACCGCCTCCCAGAACCTGTTCCCGACGCGATCGGAACATTAAGTTACTTCTGAGCAATGTCTGCTGTTATTTCATTTTAGGGCAGGGTTCACAGTTTTTTTCAAACTTATCTAGAAAACGCTTTTCCTGGTGTATTTCTACAGGTTGCTCACACTGAAACAAGAGGAATGGGGCGAGAAGGTTACAGTTGTTTCTTCAGATATGAGAAACTGGAGTGCACCAGAAAAGGTATGCTCATCAAATGGTGCTGTAAACCTTATCTCTAATAGCTGCCCGCGTTACAAATTAGAACAAATTACAACCTACGCGACATCGAGAATTATCTGCATGTAAGGCGCAAGTTGTTTACTGTGTTGGCAATGAAATTTGTGTGACTTACATTAAATATATTTAATAAAATAATTATTGAATTTAGGTTTCAAAAACAGGCTTTTCCTTTCTTAAAATAACGGAAAAGCTTATATTTGGGATTTTGACGATTTCTTGAAGATTACGTTTGGGGCCGACACCTTGCTTGAGCCTCCGGCGAGATTATAATACGTGACCGTAGTTGTAGTATATGAGCGGAATATAATTTTCCGATTATTTAAAGTAATAAAACAATGTATCTCAACTTTTTTAGCGAGTTTCCTATTATTTGGCGTTATTTTGAATTTTTAGGCAGATATATTAGTCAGTGAATTGCTGGGCTCTTTTGGAGATAACGAGCTTTCTCCGGAGTGTTTGGATGGAGCTCAACGATATTTAAAAGGTAGATCTCAGTCCGTCTGTGATCATTTTGATTAAAAAATATTAATTTCTTAATATTATTTCTCCTCAGAGGATGGTATATCCATTCCGAAATTGTACACATCATATCTGGCTCCATTATCATCCGCTAAACTTCATTACGAAGTTTCCCAATGCAGAGAACCAAATAAGGGTACACAGGTAAGAGTCTGGTCAGGGATCTTGTATTGTATATCAAAATCGTCCTGGTACTGCAATTATTGCAAAAATGGTTTGTAAGCGTGTTTATGAATTATTCACTATAACATGGCAAAGATTTCAATGTATTTTTTTTTCTCCCTACGCTGGTTCTAGATGCTCTTAAAATTGACAAAATTTGACTAAATACAAGGTGCAAAGGCTTCTGGTCAAATCTATTGCGAGTCTCACTTCTATACCTAATTAAGTTGAGAAACGAAACCATTTATGTGAGATTGGTTGTCTGTAAAATCAACCAATGACATGCGAGTTTCAAACCCTAAAACGCAGATGTGATTGGCTTACACACAGGCAATCACATGAGAGGTTGAGATTTTGAACTTAATTAGGTATAAAGTGAGATTCGCAGTCCAATTGACCGTAGGCTCCTTTGCCACACGTATTCATTTCCCCGTAATATAAGAGCCTCTAGAGCCACGGTAACTATTCCCATTTCAATGTTAAAATCGCTCAGTGCACATGTAGAAACGCTAGTACCGTAGCCAGCCCGACAATTTAGTCATGCTATGCAAATATTTCCATGTTCAGCAACCGTAAAAACAATGAATTTCTAAAGAAATGAATAATGATAATGATTTGAAATTTGCATAGCATGACTAACCTTGCAGGCTGGCTTCGCCAATGAGAAACGCTACAGTAACATTAAAGAGGGGTTGAAGAGGAGAGACGTGTAAATAGTGGAGGTGTTCTGTTTTTGAAAGGATTGTATTTTACAATTAGGCACCATTTGAAACACCGTACGTGGTAAGGTTATGTAATGTTGATGTTGTTGCTGAACCTCAACCATGTTTTCACTTCACTCATCCTAACCGAGGTAAACATAATTTAGATAGCTATACCGATAATTAAGATTGGTTCTATTATTATTAATGAGCAACTTAGTATATATAGTTGAATGAGTTTGTACCGCAGTTAATAGAGGTTATTCACTACTTTGTTTAGGTAATAGCGTGGATTCGGGTGCAATTTGGAAAAAACGTGCACGAGTGAGTTTTTCAAAGACTATCAGAATTGCACGAGTCCTAAGGACGAGTGCAATTTGAAGTTCTTGAAAAACTCAGGACTGCATGTTTTTCCAAATTGCACTCGAATCCATGCTATTACTTATTAATAATATCCATAAAAAATTTAAGAGACACGTGCTACATAATTATATGATAAATAATTCATTCAATTAACAAAATTCATGCGCAGTCGCATGTTGTTTTCGAATCGTGTCAGAATAGAACTGTTTCAACGTTTTTACCATAACATTTTTAATTTGCATAAAGACTTTCTTTTATTGATTTTCATAAGGATTTCTTTTTTTGGCACTGGGATTTCTTGTAAATTGCACTGCTCTAAACCAATCAGGATTGAGAATTTTTTATTTATATTATTAAAATGAATAACTAGATTAAACTTGCGGGAAAATCTCGTAAAATCCGCAGTTGGAATATTCAAAGTTGGGAATCTTCCTACTAAGTGAGTTGGATGTATTTAGTGGGTTATAATGTACTAAGTGGATTATAATGTACTAAATGGGTTAATGAATGGGTACGAGTGTGATATGGGATTTATCATCGCGAGTGACGTTTAACGGGCACGAGAACCGAAGGCCCGAGTGTCCGTTGAGCTTCGCGAGCGATGATAAATCCCATATCACACGAGTACCTATTCATTTTATCGAATGACACGCCCACAACGAATAGAAGACATTTTTTGCATATGAATTAGAGTGTGATAAACATTTATCAGAGTGTGATAAGTTTTTATTGCATACTAATGGGGGATTTTACCCCGCAATTTCCCTCTCTTCAAAGCCCTGCCCTTTTGAGGATTTTTCATACCGTTGAATACAAGATTTAACGCGTACTTCTAAACAATGAGCTGTGGGCGTGTCATTCGTTAAGTGGGTTATAATGTACTAAGTGGGTTATAATGTACTAGGTGGGTTATAATGTACTAAGTGGGTTATAATGTACTAAGTGGGTTATAATATACTAGGTGGGTTATAAACCTCGAACTTGGGTTATAACATAGATATTGAACCAAAAACCTTTCGACTTGTCGTCAGTCGATTTCTCACTTATAACTTATACTTGTCCTAATTTTTGGAGTAGATGGAAGCACTTCAGATCCCCTTTATAACCCTATGACAAAGCTCATCAGAAAATGTCAATTATCTTGTTTTAATTTTGCAATATCATTTCAGATGTACCCATCGATAACAGCCGTTCAGTGTCCATCGATTTCGATATTCAAAACAGTTGTCTAATTCATGGGTTTGCTGGATTTTTCAGAACTGTTTTGTATAAAGATCTCATTTTAAGTAAGTATTTAATGTCGTTATCTTTTGTGTTGTTTTATATTTGATAAACAACACAAATTGTGCGTTTTTCAGAAGGGTTCATTTCCTAATTTTTAGGCATTGTTCCAGCAGACCATTCTGAAGGAATGTTTAGTTGGTTTCCGATATTCTTTCCTGTTCAGGTAAACTCTTCAGTATGGTCTTATGGCCTATAAAAAGACTTGAACGATAACCCTATTAACGAAGCACTGTGGTTGGATAAAACCAATCAGTTTTCAGGAGGGGAAACTCAAATTCAGACTATTGAACTGAAAAAGACTGCAATGCTAACTTCATTGACTAAGCCATGAGTGGTTGAAGTCCTATTTGCAGAGGAGTTTATTGAGAGCATTGAACTCTAAAAAGACTAGAATACTAACACTATTGACGAAACACTATGAAACTATTATGAAACCAAAATTTAAGAGCGGGTGGCTCAAGCACATGAAATTTTATTATTTGACACTTTGAACTGGAAACCCCCAAAACAACCAAAAACACGGAAATTCGTTTTGAGTGAACTTGGCGTGGGGCTAGTTTCAAGAACTTCTTAACTCAGCCACCTAGCTACAAACACGCGTGCCTGTCCAATTTGAAGCCACATATGGCAAACATTTTTAAAATACGTGCAGACTAGGGATGTGCCGGATACCACATTACCGGATACTGCCGGATACCACATTACCAGATATTACCGGATATCGCAAAATTACCGGATACTGCCGGATATTACATTACCGAATACCGGATACTGATGAATATTGCAAAATACTGCCGGATACCACATTACCGGATACTACCGGATATCGCAAAATTACCGGATACTGCCGGATATTACATTACCGATTACCGGATACTGATGAATATTGCAAAATACTGCCGGATACCCGGATCCGGCCCATCCTTAGTGCAAACCAATAATCTGTAATCCGTCATGTTGTTTTATAATTTGATATAATTTGTATGTTACGATTTTTTCAGAACCCAATTTACTTAAAAGAAAACACCACGTTGAGAGTACACTGCTGGAGGAAGGTCTCCAGAACAAAGGTTTGGTACGAGTGGTGCATATCAAAACCTTACCCAATTCCTATCCATAATCCTTCGGGGAGGTCTACTTACATTGGTTTGTAACAAAATACATTGACTACAAAGTTCAATGGCGGTACAGAAGTCAGAATGGTGGACAAATCATTTGCAGAACTCTGGACAAACAGGCTAGGTCAAGACACCACCAAAATATTAATCGGCAAACCATAATACCAACATGAAAACAACGTCAACTTTTCGAAATTATCTTAATGCAGTTTGTTGGGACAATGCAAACAGAATTACTTATCAGTCCTAAATATTTAAAAAGAAATAAAATAGAAGTTTTTATCAGCGTTTCCTTCTGTTTGTCTTCAGCTGGAGGAACACGGTTAAGTTGACACTAACTTTGTGGACCACTGATCTGTGGAATAATCAGCAGTTTAGGGCCAAGTTAAGGCGGATTCCATTCAGTGCAAAATGTCACGCGATCGACTTTTCGCGATCACTTTCTTTTGAATTTCAAGCTGTCGAGTGGAACGCATTTCATTAGATATGGTTGAGAAGATACACTTCAAAAGAAAGCGATCGCAAAAAGTTAGTTTGCGATAGCAGACCGCCTTTCGACCGCACCCCCCTGAGCCGGGGGGCGAAGTAAGACATTCTGCGAGCAGACTACAAAAAGTCGATCGCGCGACATTTTCCACTGAATGGAAATCCGCCTTTAGGGTTTGATAGCTCATCCAGCCATTGTCTGGAGGCTCAATATGTTTATGTTGCAAGTTGGTGCACCTGCGTGATCACGTGCCTATTAAATATTGAGGTAAACAACCAATAAGAATAATTTGGAAAAGCACTCGCCCTTGAGTTTAAATGGAGATTTAAAGCACTGTCATTGATTGATCTCTCCAAAATACAATTGGCACGTGATGACGAGGGTGCACAGAGATTGCATAAACCGATATCGACATAGATAATGAGTTCTATTGAATCTTTAACAGCTTCCAAACCATGTACTCCACTGATCCAACTTCTAACGTATTGTTGTGTTTCGTACATAGATATTGAAACTTTTGCCGCAGCGCAACCTGGGGCGAGCAAGTTTCCCATACTGCTTTTCGGCCTGGCATAAACACAAATTGTCCAGCAGCCACGTCTGAGTGATAATTTACAAATTGAAACAGATTTTAGTTTGTATAATATTCATTGTGCTTGTCCTTTAGTATTAAAGTAAGAACACTAGAATAGTTGAAAACAAAATGCCAGCTGAAAACGATCTTGCTGACTGGTTTAGAAGTGTCCCAATAGTGACAAGGTGGTGGTTCTCACTCTCCATTGCTTTTACACTTTTGGGAAGATTTGGAGCTTTAAACATTATGTACATGTTCTTGTCGTTTGAATTTGTTGCTTATAATTTCCAGGTAAGTTGTTGAATTTGTTTAGGAAGCTGTGTCGTCAAAGTAACACAATGAGTTTGAATTTTTTAAACATTGTTTGATATGAATGCAATGAAGTAATGGGATTTTTTGGCACGTTTACTGCAGAGACAAAACCTTATGCCTCACCATGAATTTTTTGTTATTTGGTGTGACGTATTTTTTAATTTCTTATAGATTTGGCGATTATTTACGTGTATTGTTTTTTACCCACTAACTCCAGCAACAGGATTTCATTATTTGATCAACTTATATTTTTTGTACAGTTACTCAACGAGATTAGAGTCTGGTAAGACAGGTTTAACTTTAGTTTGATTGCCATATACTATGGTATTCTGCATTCTCCAGCATGTTTACATCCTTTTTTCAACCCAGCAGGACAGGCATGGGCAGATTTTCCTATTTTTGTTTAGGGTGGACAAGTCTCTGCAGGGGGGTGGTGCTACAAATTTTGTAATCTGGCAAAATGAAGCTGCAAAAAGGGCAGTCATATATGCCTACTGGTGCACTTGTCACATGCAATTGTCATTTTGGTGCATGAAATTGAGTTGGAAACATTGTCCAACCAATCATATCTGGATAACTGCTATCAACTTGTTGTTCAGATTGATTACATACCGTTTGTAGTTGCCTTATCCGACATACAGTGGTTAGGGCCATAATAATTCTGACCCAGAACAATATAGCAATATTGATGTTTGTGCAACTTTTTACAGGTTTGTTTGATGGGAGACCAGCTGATCATTTGTTTATGCTTTTGTTTAATTCTACAATTTTGATTGTATCCTTTTGACTTACTGATATGCAATAACAATATTGTTTTGTTATTTCCAATATTAAATGTTTGCGACACAGTTTGATATGTAGAATCAAATACAGAGGAATATTTTAATACCTTATGTGCACCCGGCCAGGTACATGCTGGCTGCACAAAGTCATCACTTGACAGATCTTAACCTTGACAGATTTTACGCTAACACCAGATAATTTTACGTGCCCAGAGAAAACCCTGTGGGCAATGGGTTAACATTGTAATTATCTCAATCATCCTGCTGCAATCAACATGCTAACAACCTGATATTCTGAAGTATGTAACAACTTGATAAACAAACAGTCCTGTTACAACTTGATAACCAGCTTGTGCCAAGCTTGTTTTGCATCCCACTGCAGCTTGTGAGAGATCTTGCTGTGTAGGACTGCTCACTTAATGTCTTGCTGGGGGGATTCCCCTGGGCAAGTAATTTTGTCTGGTGTTAGCCAGGTAAACAGCCACCTAACAGTTTATTACTCTTGTTGTAAACAATATAAGTTTTGAAAAATTGTCAGTAGAGCAGACAGTAACTGATAGATTCAATGTGTTACGGCCGTTACAATGGAAGTGTTGATAAAAATATTGCACCAATTCATTTCCTCAACTTGATCAATACATTTGATACAAAATCCCCACACTTCCCCTTGTTCAAATCAGCCAATGAAATTTTGTGTTATTACTGATTAAAAAAATTTCATTGGCTGATTTGAACAAGGGGAAGTGTGTGGATTTTCTATCACACATTGATCAAGTTGGGGGAAATGAATTGGTCCTATATTTTATCAACACTTCCATTACAACGGCCGTAAATCAAATATTACCATTTACTACCTGTTATGTAATTGCTTTATTAGACGTTGTTCTTAACATTTGTAATTTTAGATAATTGGCTTTCTAGCAAAACTCTTTGTAAGTACATTATAATTATATTAGAAAATTCTTCAAAACCATGAGATGTTATACCAAGTCATATACCTTTAACTCAATATGTTTTAATCGGAAGAGTTAAAGGTCCTTGGGGCAACTTGATATATATTTTATTGCATGCAGCTATTTTAAATGTCTACATGTATTTTTACAAAAGTTGTAATTAAATTTCAGTTTTTATTTATATTGCATTTTTACAATGGATTTAAACATTTTATTTTTGTAGTTCTTGATGGACCCACTTGTTTTAAGTGTTTTATATGTCTGGTGTCAGATTAACCGTGATACGATTGTTCAGTTTTGGTTTGGCATGCAGTTTAAGGTAAGTTACCGGTAATACATTCATTTCTTACTACATTCAATTTAATGGTCAAAACGTTTAGAGCAATATGGTATATTGTGTAAAGTCCCAGTTTTTTCATCATTTATTATTGCTGATGTGTATGTATGTGTATGTATATGTGTGTATGTACATGTGTGTATGTGTATGTATATGTATATGTATATGTATATATATACGGAACCGTTTCGGCCTTCTGAGCCTCATCAGGGTAGAGCTGATGAACAGGATGTGATGACTACATTGACTCACCTCAGACGCCACAAATATTGTGGGACATTGAAATCATGCCAGAGTGCTCAGACTGCGAACAGTGAGTTTTTGCACATAGGCTAAGCAACATGACCCATCCTGCGTAGAGTGCTCAACATGATCTCCGAATAACCTCATAAACCATAGAGCTATATATCTACAGGCAGAATCGTTTCGGCCTTCTGGGCCTCATCAGTGTAGAGCTGATGAACAGGATGTGATGACTACATTATGAGTCACCTCCGACGCCACAAATATTGTGGGACATCGAAATCATGTGAACAAGAGCTGTAGTGCCGACCGCAAACGGCCACTTAACAGATTTTACTCTGGCTAATACCAGATGATTTTAGTTGCCCAGGGAAAACTGCCTGCCGCAATGGATTACTGGTAATGGTAAAAACATTAGCATTTAAAAATGGAAGAAAATTATAATAAATACTTATTTTTTTAGGCAATGTACCTTCCTTGGGTTCTTGCTCTTTTTAACATGGTTGTTGGTGGTGGGTAAGTGAATAATGTTTGCTGACCAACAAAAAATATTGATATAATTTCTTTTGGCACTATTTGACCTGCAGAAAATTTCCAATTTTTGAATTTGGCCACTTAAGTTTTCTTTAATTGGTGTGAGTACCAAGCTTTTCCAAACAATCGGCTGTGCTCTCCCTCCCTGCAAGTCATCATGGGAAGGTTGAATGTCACAGCCCAGAATATGATTTTGGTTCGAGAGTGTCAGAGGTTGAGGAAGACCAGCACTGGGTTCAAGGATGACATGGAGACATAAGATTGTGGGGGCGAGGGGATAAGAGGTGATGTGAATGTGCATTGGAAGGGGAGGAGATTGCTATGAGGAGCCACCAACTAACCCCTGTGTAAGGGTAGCCCCTCCAAATGGTTGTTGCTGTTGCTGAACATTGCTGTCACTGTTGCTGTCACTGTTGCTGTCACTGTTGCTGTCAACCATTGGTAATGGCTTAATTAAAATTACTTAGTAATAATGTTTACACTATTTTTTTAGTGGATTAATGGAGCTGATTGGTATTTTTGTTGGTCATTTGTATTTTTTCCTTATGTTTAAATATCCTCAAGATTTTGGTGGAAGCAGGTTTATCACAACACCATCATTTCTGTATGTATTCTTGTGAAATTCATGAATAATTAATGAGCTAACTACCCAATAAATGCTCCTTATTTATGTCACATGACATCTTTGTAAACCCCCATACAGGTTAACAATCTGATAATTAGTATTCTTACTTTTGATACAGCTTGTGGTATGCACTCGCCATATTGAATATCCATACAGTTATGCTGCTCATATTATAACTAGTACATAGTTTGCCAGTATATGCAAGAAACGTCAAAAATATTTGAGTCAAAAATAACAAACAAATGTATTGAATTTATTTTAAAGACTAATAGAATACATTATCATAAGATACCGTACATCATGATTCCTGCACTGGACAGTTGTTTAAAATGTGCCTCAGTCACATGTGGGAAGCGAATTTTGTCAAACATCACAGTTTTTCTTCAGGTACTGAATGAGCGATAGCCGTCACTGGACTCTGTAGGGAAAAAACTGATAGAGCTATCCAAAAACTTAGGTTTCACATATCGTTGCTACTTTTTGTGCTTTGTGGAGTTGTACTTCCCTTTTTTGGTCACTTTGTCCCTATTAACGAGAAACCCTTTCTGGACCGCAGCTCTACCTTAGGCAAGTAAATCGTCTGGCGTTAGGCTACGTAAAATAATAAAAGTCAACTGCGGTCCGGAAAGGGTTAACGAGAGTTTTTAACCCTTTCTGGACCGTAGCTCTACCTTAGTCCTTAGACAAGTAAAATCGTCTGGCGCTAGGCTACGTAAAATAATAAAAGTTAGCTGCGGTCCGGAAAGGGTTAATAATTATGACAGTAAACTTTAGTTGTTCTAGATAGAGTTCATATCAAAGAAAGTAGCATCTCATTATCTCTTTCTTTTTTCAGGTACAGATTACTTCCTAATCGTCGTGGGGGAGTCAGTGGGTTTGGTATGCCGCCTGCAAGTCGTCAGGCTGATCGCGGCGGTGGGGATGGAGGCGGGCGCCACCAATGGGGTCAAGGTCGTCGTCTCGAGGATGACTAATACTAATTCGTATGCAAATGACTTAGACAATTAAATTGTGTTCTGTTTGGAAGAACGTTTAAAACTGTTACACAAACCATTGAGAATAGATTGTAACATTCGTATTTTTATGGGACACTTGTGACCAAACACACCGAGCCATCCTGTTTGGGAATTATATCTAATTAAGAAATAGTGACCTAACCTATTGACGGCGTCGCTGGTCGTAACCGATCGTTTAACAAGAGTTTACTCTGTCTAACGTCAGACGATTGTACTTTGTCAGACGATTTTAGTTGGAGAACCTCCCTCCATCAATGGGTTAAAGGACGTTGAAAATATATTTTTTTATTGTCTTAAATGATAGAAGTCGTGAAACTGTAGAATAATTCCCAATTTTTTTTCCTATTTCTCTTTGTTCTCGAGATATTTAACATCAAAGTTTGGCATCGTCCGCCATCTTGGATATTCACGATGATGCATAGATGACGTCACAACTGGGATCACGCAAGTTTTCATCTCAGGAACTAGATGTCATTGTGAACATAAAGTTTGATATTATGCAGTCAGTCCATTTTTAGTGGATTATGAATATCTTAAACATGCTTCGCTTGAAATTGCGTTACCTTAGAGAGAGTTTTAGACTGCTGATCCCAGTTGTGACGTCATCCTAATGAGGTAAATTACCTTAAAATCTGATCCAAGATGGCGGACTATGCTAAACTGTGATGTTAAATATCTCGAGAACAAAGACAGGTGGGAAAAAACTTTAAAGGAAGTTATTCTACAATTTCATGAGTTCTATCATTTAAGATAATAAAAGATCTATTGCCAATGTCCTTTAAGAATTGAGTGCCCTGGGACTCTTGAAACGATGCCACAACTTGGATAAGAGTTATTGGAGAACAAATCTTAACCCTTTAGTGCAGAAGGAAGTCTTTAATATTTCACCCTGCCTAACACCAGACGGTTTTGCTTCTCATTGTAAAGAACACCATGCACTAAGGGGTTAAAACGTGCAGTATAGATAGCTTGTGCATAGCTTGTGATTCGATTAAAGGTCGCCTGAAACGATTGTATCTATTATACAACTTTGTTCCAGACGAAAGAAAAAAAATGTTGTACCAAATGTCACTTCACAATTTAACTGTGCGCTAATGTCACAAATTACTTCACACGATAATTTCCGTTTTCCATTCATTATTAAAAGCCTGAACTTTAAACAAAGATATCTCCTAAAGTTTTTACTATTTAACTAGAGGTAAGCTTCATAATTTGGTAGGACGTTTTAGTTATGAATGCATATATTGCCCTGAATACGAAGAAAGAATATTTTCGTAATTTACGTTTCAGGCGACCTTTAAAAGTAGACAAGAGTAAAACAGATGAGTTAACATGCGAGGATTGCTTTATATAAATACCCAAGATGACGGAAATCGGAATGTACGACTATCTTGATAAAAAGTATTGGAATATTTGTAAACCGCGAAGGCAGCAATTCACCCGTTTTGGGTGTAACGACACCCAAAAAAACTAAGATTGGAGGAGTACGCACATTCGATTCGCCATAAAAGCAGTTGCCTTGGCTACAAAACCCTAAACCTAGTCGTTGCTACTGAGTGCTTTCCATTTGCAGCCATTCTTCATGTGATGAAGTATTTTTTTTCATTAGCATTGTATGTGAATGTTGTATTCCAAAGCAGGAAGGTTTTCAAAAATATTCACCTGACATCTTTTCGGCATTTACGAAAATTTGGTTTTCACTCGTGGTTTTTCAAAGTCGCACTTTTAAAATCGTGTCATTTTGATAATGCCGGCAAAAGTGTTGGTTGCTGCCTTTAATGGCTTCAGATGTAGCGGTTTCGGGGAAGGGAAACGGTGGACGTTATCCCTATTCTTTTTCCAAGGAAAATAAAGGCCTTTTTAATATAATTGAAACAGAGTGAACATGATACAGTTGACCTGCATGTATGTGTTCTAAGACAATTTGTTTTGTTGAAAACTTTAACTAGTATATAAGTAAGCGTTGAGGAAGTTGACTGAATAATTCACTTAATGGGTACGTTTACGAAGTTTTGGTGAACTAATGTTTTACAGTAAGGTTACCAAGACCTAGTTTGACTGTCTTAATACAGTAACTGCTCAGAATTGACCTAGCTATTGAAAAACTTGTTTCAAACGCGTTCCAGAATGTGTTCATTTACCGGGTCTGGAAAATTAAAATATGGCAATGTCAAAAAAAAACATTTAAACCTTCCACCGTGTCAAACATAGGAGATTCTTGCTCGGCCGACAGGCCACAATTTACGTCGAATTCGATAGAGTTAACTGCAAGTTGGTGGGCAAGGCCATAAACGTTTCTTAGAGAAAATGTCTTCAGTGGTGTGCCTTCGGGTATTCTTGGTACATTTTTAAGTATGTCTCGTTGTTTTGACGTCACACATCCTCAATTAACTTGGTCTCGTTTTGAGTATTTCTACTAGTGTTTGCTCTTTAAGCCACATTGGATTCCGCGTCTAAAATTCGTACTATCAAAGCAATCTTTTGAATTATCTTCTTTTAATTTCCCAAAACATGGCGTCCGTATAAGGCATGCAGTAGTATCTCCCGCGGGTGGGGATTTTTGGAGGTTGCTAAGAGGTCTAAAATTTTGTGTTTTGCGAAATTTTTCCCCGTTCTAGAGAAATTTGATGTGGGGTTCTGCAAATATTTATGTTATATTTGGAAAGTTTTTTCCGAAACTTATTTTGTTGTGTTCTGTAAGTTATGTTGCATTTCGTTAACGAGTTGTGTTTCGCTTTCTTGTACATGCGTTGAAATATTACTCGAAAGCAGAACCTATCTTCGAAATACTATAAACTAATTTGTAAAACAAAGTAAAAAGTCACTAAGTGTTTATAGAATAACAATTTGTTAATTGTTTTCTCAGGATTATCGAGAATAATTGCTAACGCTTAGTGAATTGCTTGCGCGTCACACGTTTTGACTTGCGCTATCTCGTACTCAACAGACAGCAACAATTTATAATTTTTTGATCTTATCGTCGGTTTACCGTGCTGGGTGGCATATTTTTTTTCACAAGTTCAATAGTATCAATAAACTAACAATGTGATGATGATGAAACGTAAACGCTCAGTTATCAAACGACTAAAGTTGCCTCACTAATACTTCGACTCATTAGGTTTCCTCTGAGCAGTCTGGCTGGCAAGCCCTCATCATACGAGTTAACAAATTCCTGTCTGCTTTCCACTGTGAACTATAATCTACCTAGAACATTTAATCTGTTATGTGTTAAAGGCTGAAAAATCCATTAACTTTTGGTTGATCTGCAAAAAGGACTTAATTTACGGCATTTTGCTCTGAATAACCCCAGAACACTTTCACTTCAAGGAAGATCTCTTGACCACGAACGGGTTAAAGAATATCTTAAATAGCTTAACTCTTCTTGCCCATGGTTAGTTTATATTATCATGTTACATTTGCCTAAAGTTTAATTTATTGGAATAGAAGTTGGGTTCATACTACAATACATATACTATGAAATGTTTAGAAGATACTTCTAGAAAGTTTTTGTGTAACTCATTTCAGTTTCCATTGATTTTCAAGAGGTAATAAGGAAGACCTCTCAAGACTCGATTGCTTTCGTAACTTTTCATCATTTTTGCCAGTTGCTTAATGCACACAGGAAATGTTGGTTGGCGAAGGAAATGACCATTTCAAGATGTGACAAGAAACGCTTGTGGCGGTAAAGTATAAATTAAGTTAGTGAAGTATTATCCAAATAAAAAAACAGCTTGGGGTCAATTTTCAGCTTATCACGGGGCTTCTATTTCTGCCGCTTGCTAAGAATCACTACTGCCACTGAAATGGATAAGCGCTGATTCTTAAATTTTGAATTTGATTCTTAGATTCTTTAGCAAGATTCTTAGAATTTAAACTTGGCGCTCAATTGCACTACACACCATTCCTGTTAATTGGCTAAAAATTACTTCCTATGGTGGTCCTATGTGGCGCAGTGGGAGCTGGTACGAGGTTGGGATGCAGAATAGGGATAGGAACAGAAGGCCAACTCAGCCGTGCAACGTGTCCCTCTACATTTTATGCAGTTTACTGGCCAGGATAATGGGGGACTAGCCAGTTCAGCTTCTTTATTGGCTGTTTTGTCAATTAACATACAGTTTACTGGCCAGAGTAATGACTGACAACATGCGTAATGAGATTTGCGTGAGGTCACAAACTTCAAAGTTTCCGACCTGAGTTGACCTTTTCTGTATTCCTTATTCTGTGGTTAGAACATTATGCTCTACAAGACTTAAATGGTTGGATTTTCCGGTACTAGCATTAAGCCGTTATGCGCGCTTTAATGACCTCGTTAGCGCAAATAGATTATATAAGGATTTTTATTATATGGCAAACACAGATGGCGCACGCTGATTGGTTCCCTAGCGGTCCGGTAAAAAGCGTATTGACCGGTCAA